>JAEIIO010038338.1:0-11449 GCA_018874655.1 Drosophila diplacantha | reverse complement strand
ATTATAAATATATAATTCCTAACGCTACAAGTCTGGGACTTATAAATTATTGCGCTAGTCGTAACGAGTTTACAAACTTTTATTTGTTGTTTAGCCAAAAACTTTAGATTAAAACTACTTAAAACTAAGCCCTAAGCCCTGAGTCGCTTTAATTAGGAATTTAAATTTTTTAAATGTGTGTTTATTCTAAGTTTGAACTGCGGCACACTGCTAAAACATTTGAGGTTGACCGGTAACTGGTTCCAAGATCGAATAGAATTTATAAAGAATAGTCTCTCTGCTGTTAGATATCTGGGCCTAAAGCTCATAATGTTGTTAGTTCTTCTTGATGTCATGAACCTTAGTTTGTCAAAAAGTTATGATGGTTCCTTACTATGTTATGAAGATAGATTAAGATGCGAATTTGTATCCATTTTGTCAGCTCAAAATCAAATATTTGATTGGCTAATCCAGATACATACTCTGCTCTCTGCAGGCTGAATATATATCTCGCAATATTGTTAAAAACAACTTTGACTTACTCGATATTTTCAGCCATACAGCGACCCCGAGGAAAATGTACTGAAAATCGATGCCAACTTTGATTTTTTCTAATAAGAAAACGGGTGTCTTGAAGATTGTGATAAATGCAGGGATCGTTAATGTCGCCAAGAACGAATAGCTCTCATTAGCAGAGAGTATTAGGAATCCGTCTTCGTACATTAATTTCAACTGCTCAACTGCAGAAATTAGAGTATACTATTTTTCGGTTGGACTATGGACTATGGTTGGACATGCAGGCTTATACTTGATATTATATATTAGATAGGTAAATGCGAATATTTTCGGTAAAATTGAAGTCTTAGTGGGATGGTTACAAATTTACCAAAGGTAAATTGCACTTAGCTCTGGGCCTTACAGCTCTAAAAAATGTCGTCATGCGAAAGGCTGTGATAATCAATGCACGAGCAGTCACAGCCACGGAACGTGGGCAAGAACATCCGGCGCAGGTCCTTGCTGAGATCCGAGCAAGACGGGTTGGCACGGGTTGCATTTAATGAAGCTGCTGGTGATTGCATTATGTGGCTCAGATATTTCTATCAAAGCCCGGATAGAAAAATGGCATCGAGGGGGGCAGTCAGACAATTTAATAAGTGCGCCACCTTTGTTGCATTTGCTGGCTTTGTTTGCTTGGCCTGGTCCAGTCGCTGCCGGAGACAAGCTGCACAACAATGCCGGCGGATGGCTGCGGAAGCACTGCAGCAGCTTTGCCGGGCAGCGGAGCAAGTGCAGCATAAAAATTGCATTAGAGGCGGCAAACGAGCGCCAGCAAATTTCGCTGTGACTCTGCTCCGCTCTGCCTTCAAAGGTCTGCAGAGCAGATTTGCCAGCAGATTTTTATTCCGAGCGAGCTACACTGCCAGAAAACGAAGTTCTCAAAATTCATTTCGTTTAAGGGTGAATAAATAATTGAATCCCCGTCACTGTACATTGCTTTCTTGGCTTTTAGTATATTGAAGCTTAATTTAAAACACGCAAAATTCTACAAATGAGAAGGTGGCATAAGATCCTTTTCGTTGAATTTTGGCTGCAATTTTTAGAAATCAATCCTGCTTACAAAACTGATTTTAGCCGACGGCATCTAATTCCTTCCGGGGAAGTCCCTATCCCTGCTCCTCTCCTTAGTCGCCGCCAGCTGGTGCCTTGGTGACAGGTTTGTTTGTGCGCTTTGGGAGCCATTACAAACACAAACACAAACAGAGGGCTCACGACACACGCACAGTCACCTGGAGCCATCCTTGCGAGTCCTTTGCGACTGGCAAAGTGAGCCATGCAGGTGGGGGAGGAGAGGAAGGCGGGAAAAAGCACTGCAGTGCCAGCAAAATGGCTGCTGTTATATCAAGTGTGAAAAATATTGCAGGCAGACTGCTGCCCTGGCACGCGTTGGCAACTAAAAGCAAAAAAGGACGAGATCGGGATTTACCTGCTGCCAAGAGCCCTCGACGCCGCTCCAGCGACGGAAGCCTGAATCTGCCGCCATCAAGCAGCATTAGATCGCAAGGATTAGGCACTCGCAGCGCAAAGCCAGGCCGCTTTTTGGCATGGAAGGCCAGCCAGAAGCAACTGGATAACCATAAGGCCTTGCAGTACATTAACTGCACATTCGATGCTGCAAGCCACGAGTCTTGGAATATTGAACCTGTATTTATTTTTGACTGAAGTGTCTTGAAAAGGCTAGCAAACTCAACACAACATATCGTACATGCGCACCAAAATTATATACCAACTATGATTAACACAATTTCTTAAAGACGAAACTACAAGACTGTTTTAAGCGATCTGTGAACTGTTGGTTGCTACGTTCTTCGAAATAAGTATGCTTGCTTCTAGAGCTTCTAGAGTTTGGAATATTCGGAAAGGGTCCTGAAATTTCTCGCCATATGACTTTTATAAATTGCCACTTGTAATACGTTTAATAGTCCTCGCCACCGCCCATTTGATCCCTCAATGGCTGACCACATGACCAATTTAATTAGGCGCCGGGCGACGTAATGGGCACTGAGTCCTTTCGCCGACTGCATCTGTGATGTAAATGCGTGAATTATGAGTCCTTAATTACAACGTAATTAATGCATAATTGATTTCGTTTTAAAATCTGCATGACATGCCAGTTAATTAATAACGGTAAACGCAATTTCTGCGTAGCCATCAAGAGGCAAATGAAATTACAGGGCACCGTCGATGGCTGTGAATATCTGAGCAAACGCGAAAGCTCGCAAAATGTTTGCAACTCAATAAATTATACCAGGGACGTCAAGTGATAAATAAGAGGACAGCCGCAATTTGAAAAAAGGAAGATAGGAGGGCCATGCGGAAAAAACCAAGGGGCGACGGCGGCCAAAATTAATTGAGCGCAAATTGGTGAAGCTGCGATTTACATTGCCAGCGTCAAAATAAGAGAAAAACAAAAAAGGCAATGAAATTTTACACAGATATCTTACAGTGCAAAAAGTGGGGGCGGTGCTGAAATGGAAAATGGAAAATGGGCCAACAAATTCTGGGGATTCTAGACGCCGCGGCGCGTGGCTTACCCGGGGAAAACCAGCCAAAAACAATGGGCAGGGAACGAATTTATCATTCTACTGTCGCTGGCAATGTTGTTGTTGGCGTTGTCAAAAAGCATTTTAAGCGCTTAAGCCAGAGCATAAGCTGCGACACGCACAAATCTGCAGGAGCCGAGTGGAAGAGTGGCAGGGATTCCAGTTTCCGACGAATCTATAGGTTCCCCCAACCAGCTGGCTAGAATTTTTAAGACCCAACGCAAAATGCTGCTTCCATGGCATCCGCTGGCTGAAAAAAGGTTTTAGAGAAAAAAACTGGCACTCGGTATGAATGGGGTGCATAGTTTTAAAAAATAAATCTCATAAGAACTGTGTCTTGACGAAAGCCTTTAAAGGAGAAAAATAACCGCAACAAGTTGCTAAATTGGCTTGGTTATTATTTTCTATACGCCTGATCAAAAACACAACGGCTGCGTTTCTGCCTTTCACCAGTGAAAACATATTTTAAATGACCACAAATACAAAGCGCAAAATTTAATATACCAGGCTGCATTTGAGTTCCAACCTAATTAGCTGACCAAAAATATTTTCCGCCATGAAAATGGCCTGCGTAAAATTAATTCACAAGCTGTCATCAATGAAATACAATCAATGTATTATTGTATTTGATGTTTTAATATTCAGAAAGCTGCACGATTCGGAGGAACCTTTAAGCAAACATTGCGGCATCCGGATTGAAAGCCCAACTGGGAACGCTTCGTCTGGCAATCAGATTCCTTCATTTCATAGATAAACGGGCCGCAATGAGGCAATGCCAAAGTTAAGGCCGAACTTGGATAAACTTTTCCGAGCAGTCCGCCAGCTGCTCCTCCTTCCCGCAGCCGCCGTTAGTTGGCTTTATCATAAATCTTTAAGCTACCTGGAGGCACTGCTTCCCAATGAGCTGCAGAAGGAGCGGGAGCAGGAGCAGGAGCAGGAGCACCTGGACGCGGAGGGCGCTGTTTTCGGTGTGGGGAATTGACATGTCTACGCATAGCAAATGGCAGGCACAAAATGGCAGCTGTCGGCCGGCTCAGAGCAGCCAATTAATTTTTGGTCAGCTCCCAAAAGGAGGCCACGCCCACGCCCAGTCCCTTTTCCTGGGAATGTGCCGCCTACGGATCTGGATCGGATCTGGTGTAATGAAGTTGGCCTCGGCTGTGTTTAAGGCACCGTTATGGAGTGCCACGTAGGTGAATTGGGGCGTGGCCGACGAACCCTTTTGGCAATCAGTGCGGAATTTGTTTTGTTTTTGCGGTCAGCCGGAGTCAAGAGCTCTGTCCGGAGGATGTGGATGGCTGTGGGGATGTGAATGTGCTGGTGACGGGGATGATGGAGAGGATCCGCTAGAGCAGCTGTTTCACGCCCGCACATCCATCAAGTTGTCATGCGGAGGAGTCAAACTCACACGCTGCCTGCTCGTACCATGCACTCGAAGGAATTATTTACAGTTGTAGAAACAACTCAATTTTGTTTGTTATATGTCTACTAAATTGTTGATATCTTGGGCACTACAAACTAATATTTTTATTGAAAAGCACTGCGGAAAAAAATGCACAGACACAGTTTGCAATCAACTGCTGCTGCTTTGCTATTTTTGCCAGTGCAGCAGTGTCCTTTAGTGGCCCGTGAGTGTGCGTGCATCTATGTGTGAAAAGTCAGGGGATCTCTCGCCCCGCTGCACACCAGAGTCGCCGGAGTCGCTGGAGTCGCTGTAGTCTTAGATTCAGTGTCAGTCTGTCCTAGCGAAGGTCCCGGTGCGGCGGGAATTTAAGGCGCCGCCGTGTATGCATGCGAGGAGCGTGGCAGCCGAGGCCCGCCGCTGCTCATTACTTATGCAAAGTCCCTTTTAGCTGTTAAGTGTTTTGCGTCTACTTACAAATGTAGCTGCAAATCAAGCGGAAGTCGGTTCGGCGGAGGAGGTTGGCGGAGCCTGAAAAGGGCACAATTGACTGCACGGGTTGCGGAGCCATTACATTTTTTATTCCGTGCGTTTACTACTTCCGTAGCTGCTGCGCACAAAAGTACGGGCTTTAATGCGAACTTAAGCGCGGCGCACGGAAGTGGGACGGACCCGGGGCGGAACTCGAGGGGTCCGCGTGCATACATACATGCAAATCTCTTCCTGGACTGGACAGGACTAAAAATTGATTATACCGATTGACGGCCGACCCGACCCGAGGCGACCCGACCGGTTTGTGCGGGGATAAAACTTTTGTTGAGTCCATTAGGCGCTACTCAGCTCGCCCCATTTGTTTCGACGATTTAAAGCCAATTTCTCACACTGCGGAATTGGGTTCACGAAGCCTCAAATGCAAAGTAATTTAAGCAACCGAGTCTGTACCTCTGAGTTTGGAAAGTTCTTCTGTTTGGGTTCGTCTTTAAACCGTGAACAAATCAAATTTGGTTGACATCTTTAGTGGTTTGATGGCACTTGATTGTACAATCCGTTGCAATGACTCGCAAAAGCAATTTAATAAGCAAAATAGTTCACTGATTGTGTATAGTTATTGTTTTATTAATTAACTTCAGCTTTTCCCTCTAAATGTCAATTTACTTATAAGGCACAGCCATTTCGAAAAATAAAAATAGCACAGCAAAAAGAGTCATTCACTGTAAAACACTAACACAGCCACTTTTGCTGACGGCGAACAATTGTAAATTGCACTTTCTATGATTAATTGAACAGCCGAGCACAAGTCAGGGGGCCCTGCCAGTGGGGCAGAGTGTACATAGTAAGAAAATGCTAAGAGCCATTACTCTAATAATATTTGACTTGAATCGATAACTTCTCTAAATTGCAACTGCCGTTGGGGGTCGGCCAATGGGGTGAGGAGGAGGGTTCAGAGAGCCAAGGGATAACCACCTGGCAGACAGTGCAGAGTGAAAAATAAACACAAGCAGTAAGCAAATGCGGCGAGACAAGTCAAGGTGCAAATGGGACCATATAGAGCCGGGCCCAAGACCGAGACCAAGACCAAGACCACGACCAAGACCAAGAGCCTCTCTCACCGGACCGCCTTGAAGTCAATGCCAAAACAATTGAGGTTAGGCCGCTGGTGGGCTGAGACGGAGGGGCGGGTGTGCGATGGGAACGGACATACTATATACAGACCGAGGAGCACGTATTTGCTTTGTGGCTGTCGCCTCGAGTCTCGCTTTGGAAGGGGGCCACCGCCTCCTCCAACGTCGGACGCAGGTCGGGGCCACGGCACAACCAAGCGAAACGACACACTTCCTTACCTTTTCGAGGCCAAGGCACGGGCACGGCACATTCGTCCATAAATATGTATCGAGTTATGAGCTGAAAGGTAAGTGTGGATTATTTCCAATTTCCGCAGCTTGAGCTCATCCCAAAGCTCATTAGGTCTCAGGAGAGCTCCATGTTCTCGGAGGCCAAGAATGTCGCGAACAAGAGCATCTGGCCAGAGGTTATGGGGGAAGCTCGAATGCACTCTTTTAAATTGCCTGACAGATGGCCATTGTCGTGGCTTGGCATGGCGTGTGCTCGCCGGTTTCGGGGCGGGCTTGCGAGAATGCGGATGGAAAATGAATTGTGGCCCAGTGCAAGGACTGTGCAATTACTCATTCATCGATTGTTTGCATGCGCCGGCAGCCGGCGGAGGATGACGCCCACTCCTGCGGCTGGCGGTGAGGAACAAAGACAGCCACTGGCGCGTATAGTATTTTTTCCGGTTCTTATACCCTTACAGGACAACACGACTTTGAGCTGGAGTTTGCAATGCAGTGAAGGAAGCATCTGAGATGAAAAATGGTGTATGTAGTCGAACCTGTCTAGCCAGTCTCCCAGTTTCGGAGCTATCTGAATGAATAGTGGTGTTTCTATCGCAGCTTTTTCTTTTTATGATTCTTCTACTACTTACTACGTGACCGCATAGGCGCCAATTTAACGTATATTGTAAGAACCTTTAGAAGTCAGCAAAAGTTCAGTGTACTTCAAAATGTTATGTATATTTCAAACATTTCCATTTGCAAACTGCAAGGGTATACGCCTTTCCGCATTCCGCATTGCTTTCCTTCGAGTTGTGTTTGTATTTTTAAGCAAATGGCAAAGCTAATGGATTAACAAATGCATTTTTCATGGCCGCCACCCTCCTAGTGGGCTTAATATTTAATTCCGACGACCCGGAGTCGCATTGTGGGAGAGCCTTGTTGCACTTTAAGTGGCCGCAGGTTCATTTGCAAAGCGTAAAGTAAGTGGCGTGTAATTTATGTGCTGCTCGCCTCGCTGACATTGCGAAAAGAGTGCGAAAATTGCCGCAAGTCAGCCATACTGCAGTTCTTTTCCCATGCCTTTTCAGCTTTCAGCAAGCGGACGTGAATGGCGACCTTCTGTTGTCGACGCTTAAAGCCTTCAAGGGGAGTCCTGAATGCACTCTTACACTGCATATACAACGAGTATTTATTTAATTAGAAAGTCTAAGAGCTCGCCTGAGCATAAGGTGCATCTGCATCTGGCCCGGGAAAATCCATCTGCTCTCATCCAGCCCATGATATCGTCAGTGGGCACTTCATTTATCAGGCTTTGACACTGACAGCGCGCGTCCGAGTTTGCATCAAGTTTCGGCTATCCTTTTCGGGACTTGATTAACGAGCCGTGGCATCGCCCAGCTTTTGGACTGGATTCCGGACGGCAGTGCGGAATTGTCAAGTCATATTTCATTTTTGGTCACCGCCCACGCCGCACAAATTCGAATGAAACATCATATCGCATTTGTATCTGCTTTTTCCCCGAGCCGAGTTACGAGGGTTCCTAGGCAAAGGACTCTGGGTGACGGGGTTTCCAGGCCGAGTGTCCACCAACAAACACAAGGCATTTGCGTGACAAGTTTCCTCCCACCTGCCACTTCAGGTTGCTGCCAACTAGCGAGGCGACCTTGCCGCAAACTTACAGCTACACTGAGGAAAAGGCGTTACCTGGCGCTACCCACATTTAAAATAATCGTCGTAAGGGCAGCCTTTTCACTAAAGGCTTCAGCGACCAAATAACCAAATTCTTCTTCGTTGACTGAAGGTCCGAACTGAAGCCCGTTTGTTGTGATTACTTTCTGCGTGTATCCGAACTTTCACAGCTAAGCGCACTTAAGCACAGAAAGGCTCAATTCAGAAGGAACACGTGCTTGCCCTTTGACAACGCGGCGTATGCGTAATTCGGCACAAGAATCTCCTGCTGCTTGGCTGCCCAGAGGTGCTCCTGCTGTTTGGCTCGGCACGTGAGTGATAAATAATTATAGACAACCAGGCAACCAAAAATTATAACATTAACCTCGAATAAAATGCCAGGCACGTCCTGGATTCGTCTCGAATAACTCGGGACATCGTCCTATATAGAACGTACTCGCATTTAGCGGTCGCGAACGCCACGCTACGTGACGGGCCCAAATTGGAATTATTGCCATCATGTCACTCGATTAGTGGCGTTAAATTGCCAAGGCCACCTCTCACCATCCCATCCCGATGGGATCATTTGCATCTGCTTTGATACGCCGCGGCGCTCCGCTCACGCAAAAAATGCTCCTACGCATCCTGAGCCCACTTTATTCCCCTTAATGTTGTCCTAGACTGCCGTCTGCCATCATTTAATATCCTGTCAACGAAAGCGGACTCGGAAGTGGGCGTTTCTTTTGTTGTGTCCAAGTGGGAAAATATTTGAAAAAAGTTTTTAAATAGTTAGGAGCAAGTTAAAAATACACTGCATGCCCAGGGGTCCTTAAAAAGGTGGGCTACTTATTTTGACAATAGAACAGGTCCTTTTACCTGAACACAAACTAAATCCACAGAAGCCAATGCAATTGCTCTTTAAGTTTTAAATGTAATATGTACAACAAGAAATGAAGCTTACCTCAGAAAGCTAAATTATAAGTTTTACTGCCACTGGATCGATTTCGGTTAAATCAACCTCACATGGGGCTAAAAATATTCAAGTCAGGGCTTTACCTTAGTAGGCTATTATAGATTAAACTCTCTCAAATGAAGTGCTTCTTATAGACGGTTTGAGGGTATGTCAGCGGCACAGAAACATACTATACAGACATTTGACGATCCTTAAATAGTAAAAATATTTCGTTGAAAGCGCTACGATACCCGAGTGAATTCAATTCGGTCCTGTATCCTGTCCTGCAGCCCTGACTCAATTCCCTATCGTATCCTTGGTTCATGTTGAGATTGCTGCCAGTGGAACCGGAGGTTTCGGTTTGCAAACAGAAGCAACATTCTGTGACCAAAAGTCACAGGGACGCAATGCATTGCGCGCATATTACATTTCTGTATGTGTTGCTGCTTCGGACCCTGAAAATTTGATTGCAGGAGAAGGAACTGAAACTTTCATTTAATTTAATCCACTCGGACTATGTCGTCCAGTAGCCCTCTCCTTCACTTGACTTATCAACATTTCTTTGGCCATATTGTTGATTTTTTCCCTCACCATTTTTCGCTTTCATTAAAACTGTAACACAAATATCAACGGATGCCGGTGCTAGCCGAGGCAGATACGTACGTATCCAAACACACGCTCCGTGTTGTGGTTTGTGGAGTGGCTTCTGCCTAGCACATAAAATGTAGTTTTCATTTAATATTTTTGCTCTAACTGACCACGTCAGCACGTCGTACGTGGAGTGTGTGTCCTTTCAAATTCAAATTTAGTTAAAAACTGGGAAGAGGGAATGTTGGCTAACACTTGCTGCTGCTTGGGCAAATATTGAAACAGACACGTGTCAAATATTTCTAGGATATTTAGTTAGAGAGGAAACGGTAGTGGGACAACTACAGGTTTTCCGCAAACCAAATTACTAGCCATAAAGGATGCCACTGCCACCACGCAGAAGTAAATATAGCCGGGGCATTAAGCGATTCGGCCAGTATTAGTCCGCCCATTCCAGTTATTGTATTTTTAGTCCAATGCCTTTGAATTTATAATGCCAATTCAAATTTGCAGAGCTTTGGAGTCCGCAGCAAAGTCAATTCGAATTATGCATAAATCTCAATATAATTGACATTGAACGACAAAGTTTTGCTACTTTGCCCAGAAATTTTACGGGACTATTTTTACCATTTGAGAAGGCGTCTGCCGGTCTTAGACAGGCTATTATATCCGAGTCAAATCCAGGCCTTGCCCAAAACAGTTGCAAAAAGTTGAAAGGATGTTTTCGACTCTCCCAGGCAACTCCCTTTGACTTTTCCCGTTCCTTGTTGTGGGAAAGTTCCCTCGTATACATTGGGGGAACTCATGTGAGTGTGCGTGTTCATTGTGAAAATTATGCGAAAACTTTGGCTCTGTCCTGGAAACTACGCAGCCGAAAGTATATTAAATTGTGCATTGCACTGGGACTTGCCAGTTGCACTTTCGCAAAATCTCGGCCACTAAAGCCTCTAAAATAGCTCAAAAGCATTTTGCGGCTTCGTCTTTCCGGCCGGCGATGAGTGCCCATTGAAACGGCTCTGCGGTTGTCCAGTTGTCCGAATAAACGAAACGAAAATGTTCCCCCCAAAAAGATTTCCGGCTCTTTCGAGCTTTCACTGGGTGTGGCTTGGTTTCCTGAGACTCACTGGGTATTTTTGAGCCGCGGTAAGAACCTAGGTGGGGCTCTCAGAGAAGTACAAGACCAGCCTGGCAGGACCTACGAACTAACGTTAGCTCTTGATTTCAGGGCTCTTAAAAGTCGTTACAACGTAAACTAGCCAGACTTTCAGATTATTTGATTAACTCGTAGAGACAAAGTTGCAGAGGAAAAATGCGAATTAAGCTGTGCTCGGGCCACATCTGCCGCTGAAATACTTGTACTTATCCGTGTCGTATGCGGTTGTCGCATAAATGTCTCGAAAATATGTCGTGTGCGGCCGAGAAAAACAAAACCATAAAGATGAAGTATCTGAGTGCCTGGCCCTTGCCTCGCATTGCCCACATGCTCCTCACATGCTAAATTCGCCCGGCGTCGACATCTTGTAATTTTATTTTATTATGCCCAGAAAGGACGGCCCGCCGCACAAACTCGTGTCCTGTGTGTGCTTTTGGCCCAAGCCAGACGTACCCTTTACATCCGCAAGGAGAAAAGTTTGTAATATCTCCTGATGTTCCGGTTGTCTAAACAAATTGGTGAGGAAATACATATACCGGATAAACTGCCGGCAGCCGCTATTGATTGCATGGCTAATGACCTTGAAAGTGATATGGGATCCCTATTTCTACCTTATTGTTTTGGGTCTTGTTTTGCCCAAGTTTCGTCATAATTTGATTGAGAACAGTTTGGCGACCCTAAACATATCGAACTCATTCTGTGCCTTAAAGCTTGGATTTTCTTTTAATATCTTAAAGACCTCCTCTTTTTAATTCAGAACCTTTTCATTTTCCT
>JAEIIO010038028.1:0-12500 GCA_018874655.1 Drosophila diplacantha | reverse complement strand
GTCAAAATTATGTAAAGGAGACATTTCCGACCCTATAAACCATATATATTCTTGATCAGCGTCATCAGCCGAATCGAATTTAGCTTATGTCCGGGCATTTTCTGAAAATTTGGTAAGGGGTTACATCGTTCCGAATTTTGCATGCTGCAGAAGCGCAAAACTTTTCCCGCAAAAGTTGCCAGTGCAATCGAAGAATAAGTTGCCGCCACGCCCAGTTATACTCTCATTATCTTGGCATGTAATTCCCAGACCAGGACTCGCAGGACCCGCTGCTGCGAGCGTGTGTGTATCGTCTCCATCTTCACATGTGTGTCAGTTTTGTCGCTCGCGGACAATGGCAAAAGTTTCTGTTTCGGCTCGATAAAGTATCTTTTAGATACAATTTACAATATTCCCCTCCCTTGTCCCCACAGTCGCCGCTTGCCAGGCGAAAGTTTTTGGCAGCAAAGTATGGCTTTAATGATAATGACTTTAGCTCCGGCAGAAAGTAGCGCAAAGTTTAGAATACGCCAACGCAACGCTTTTGGGGATTTTCCCCAAAAATTCCAAGTGGTTTGAAGAACTTTTCCCCGGCACACAGATACGCGAATTAGAACGAGTTCGGCGCAGGATGTGTGGGTGTGTTGTGTGTGTGCGTTAACTTTTCCTACGTGTTGGCCATGTGAAACTGATAAGCCAAGGAGGCGGAACCGCTAAGTGGGACAAGGCCAGGCAGTCTATTACGGAATTTGAATGGGATGTAATGCGATATCGACGGAGCTGGTGCCTCTGATGGTATGCCTGTACCTCGAGGGCCGGCAGATCGTGTCCCAGCATTCGCCAGCGATTTACTATTATCACAATCGCGGCAACAACTTCGGACAATGTCAGCGATTTATTGCATCAGCTTGCATCCAACTAACTAACAACACGGCGGCCTCAGACACTTGGTTACGTTGTAATCGGGCAGCGCTGGAGTTGCAGCTAGAGCTGATGTAGGAGCTAGAGCCAGAGCCAGAGCAGTTACAGATACAGATACAGATACGCGGATAGCCAGCAACAACAAACAAGCATCCTCAGCAGCCCGTAGCTACCAAAAAGCCCAATCTTCCGTTACCGTCCCGCTCTGCTTCTCGTGGGTTCCCATCAACGCGCAGCTAATCTGCACTGAAATAAAAATACTGTAGGACTTATAAGTAGGTCCCATCTTGGGCTCCTTAATTGTATTTTAAACACAGAGTCCAGTATTCTGCTAAGCTGAAAGAAGGAAAAGCAGTCCAACCTAAAGCGAGCCCTTCAAGCCTTAGGTATTTACCAACTATTTTCCTCTGTGCAGCTTGGGTTGCTCTAGGGTTCGTTGCTGTTGTCAACTTCTTTGTTGTCGTCGCCGTCGTCTTCGTCGTCGTCGTCGTCATCTCCTCCTCATCAACATCAGCGACTGCAGTCCGCGGAAAAGCCTTCTCCCAGCAACCCAGCTTCGGCTTCAGACTGCAGTCCCAGGCTGTTAAGAGTTCAACTCGTGATGTTTAAGTGGTTTAAGCCAAGGTAACGATTTCCTCATTGGTCTACAATTCTCCAGTTGCTGTTGTTGCCGGCGACATTCTGTCATGCCACGATCACGAACCATTCGTAACACATTTGTTGCAATTTTCGTCGCTATTTGTTAAGGTTCAGGCGGGGTTCAGTGGCGGCCCAAAGGGACACCGCCGCTCAGGAGTTGTAAAATATGTACTAAACAGCAGGATAAAACGATTGATTGGATTGATTCAGGTGAGGTGTCTGCCGTGTGTTGCATCATCGAAGAACACAAGTTATTGCCACCCAAACGGTAACCAAGTCAGTAAATTATTGGGTAAGCACTTCTAGGAATTAGGAGTAATGTTGGCAAGAGTTTGATTTAAACAAGAAGGGAAGGCAACTTTGAGAAGCTGAAGTATATATACACTTTTCAGTTGTAG
This sequence comes from Drosophila diplacantha, assembly GCA_018874655.1. NCBI lineage: Eukaryota > Metazoa > Arthropoda > Insecta > Diptera > Drosophilidae > Drosophila > Drosophila diplacantha. Next base: position 10,563 of record JAEIIO010038028.1, on the reverse strand, counting down.
AATGAAAACTTATTTCACTTGGTTTTTATTAGGCTACTAAAGCTGTATACTGAACTGAATCAAAAATCTTTGCTTTCTAATTAATGCAGACATTTAAAGCCGCTAAAATCGAGTGTCAAATAGCCATTTGAAGGTGTTAATGGCCGCCTGCTAAAGCGGTTATCCTATTTGCACTCGCATTAAATTCACTTCCGTTAGGCGAGCAGCGACTTCCGCTTTGGCAGGAGAAGAGCTACAGAGATAGAGAGAGAGAGGGTGGAAAGGGGAGCAGGTGGGGAAAACAGGTGTAAACTGTGACGCCGCCAACGGGCGACACATTTGGCAGCTATTCAAGTGTGATAACAACAATGTGCCAAAGCCGCTCGAAAGGGACACGGCTTGAGGGAAAACAAAGCGGGCGAGGAAGAGTAAATCAAATTGAATAATTGCCACCACCAGGCGGGGCAGATGGAGATAGAGATGGAGAGATGGCGAGCTGGAGAGATGACGAGCTGGGCAGGAGGAGACAGCTGGCAGGGACATATGATCGAGGCAGCGGCAGCAAAAACAAACGCAGCCTAACAAGCCTAGGCAACAATAACAATAACAGTGAAAGGACTTTGCCATCGGCCACCCGCACACTGAAACAAAAAAGGATTTAAAAGCTTCAACTTACTTTGAAATACTGCACAAAAATGACAGAAAATACATTTAAATAAGGTCAAGAAGGGCTTAAATAATCCCATATATTATATGGTATAGAAGATCCGAGAATGTCCTCATTTTTCCCAGTGCCGCATGCCATTCCGCTGCGATGAGATGCGCTGCGCTGCGACTTCAATTCAATCAATTGAACGTGCCACGAATGGTTAGCAATAACAAAATACACTCCAGAGGGCTGAAAGGGCGGTGGTGGCGGAAACAAGGACCATGGACCAAGGACTATGGACCAGGACCGCCACTCGCAGAGTGAGAAGACCAACTGGCGTGTGAAATTGACAATGCAGCTGCAAAAGAGGGGACACTGGCCGAAAAAGGGGAAACCAATTGGGGAAATGCGGCACTTTAAGGCTTTAAATGGCAATAAATAGATCTCTGCCAATAGCTTGAATACTATCGCAGAAATGTGTATATTTTTCCAGTGTATTGAACATATTTTCGCACGCGACAAACGACCAACGTGCGGGATTAAGAGCCAGGCACACCTGACACTCGCTGGCTCGCTCGCTGGTCCAGCGTTCCTGTCCGGCTTTACTTCATGAAAATGTCCTGTCCGCGTGTCCCGTCCCCTGTCGGCATGTCTCATTGATTGACTAGGACACACACATCGGAAGCGGACATTTCTGCATAAAACTGAGCTGGCTAAAATCAAGCAAATAAAACTTATTTAGGTTGCAGAGGGCGGCGGACGGATGGGCTGACGGGCGGACCAGTGATTTTCAATATTTGCAACGGGTTGTTGCCCGGCCCACGTGTGCCATAACAGGTGTTGATATGTTTATACAGTGCCTAATGGAAGGGGCCTGCGTCGAGTGGCGAGTCGTGTGGCGAGGTGCGTGCAATTTGCACAAATTGCTGACAGACCGCACCGCGGATGCGAACGCGAGACGCGAGTTCGTGGTGGGATTTGCCTGGTTATCAATTAAACAATTAGCGGGCCATTATTTGGCTAGGCTTCGAGAGCCGCTCCCACGGGAACCGCTGCAGCACCCACTTCGAGCGTTTGTCAAATAATTGTCTTCCAACCATCGCGATTTTACCATTTCCCGACCTGTCTGTGGGTCTGTCTGTTTACCGGTGGCTCTCGGGGGCGTTAAAACCTCTGAATTGCATGACAATCCTACAAATACTGCTAACGTGGAGACGTATCTTAAAGCTTAAGAAGTTCCAAGGGTATCCTAACATATTCCTACTTTTAAGTACTAGTACAGATTGATTTTACCTTAAGCTTAACATGCCAGAAGAAGGTTTCTCAGTGGCGGAGACAAGACGGGGCGCGGCTTTTTAAATTAAAAACTAAAATCGATTGACATTCAATTTGAGCAGGCAGCTCTTGGGGAGCTTCCTCCTCGCGATGTCGTATCTCAAGTCAACATTTGTCGCTATAAATTCGCCAGTGCCCAAGTTCTGCGCATTTCCTTGACTCCGTCGCGGATGCTGGCTGCCGCTGAGAATCTGAGCGAGTATCTTAGTATCTGGGATGCGATGGGATGCGATGCGTGTGCGTGCGTAAGATACGCGCACGCGGAGACAGATGAGGCCGGAGCTGTGAGGTGGAAACAGGGAGTGCTTCTGGCTTCAAGGAAAGCAGCTTCCTTCCCAGCGACAGCCTTGGCAGCCGATACACCGACGGAGTCAGCTAGGGACGATATCCAATACACGCTGACATGTGTGCCACCCGATGGAGACGGTTCTGGAGATGGAATTGGAGGTGAAGGGAAGAGGCATCCGCATTGCAGTGATCAGTGATTAGTTAAAACAGCTACTTAGACTTAAACATTATAAAAGAGGAGAATATTTAAGGGGTTGAACTATATTATAATCTTATATTAAACAATAAGCTGGATATAATTGTAATATGCTTAAGCTTTAATTATATTTTTAAGTTCTTAACAATAAACACCTCAATAATGGCCATGACTGTCGTCACCACGCATCACTCGCACCTTTCTTCGCCGCAGTTTCAACTTCGATTTCAGCTTTGGCTCCTGTAACCGTATCTGTATCCGCATCTGTAAATGTATCTGAGCATCCACACACTCGACATATCTGCTGCCATGTGGCTTTCCGCGTTTGCGTGCAAATTTTGTGACACTTCGCCCACGGGAACGTTTTTTGCAACTTTGGCAGCTGAGCGCTGATCCAAGCTGCCTTCTGCCTCGGCACTGCTCCTCTCCGCTCTATTAATCCTTGCTGACACTGACAAAGTGGGACAGGTGCACCGAAAGAAATAAGCAGGGATTTACCCACCTGATTAGGGAAGGTCAATAATTTGTAAGCAAAGAAAACTCTAATAACCAATTGTATTCTTAAAGTAAGATTCAGTTTTGATGTATTTACTATAGTTAGATTGTTTATTAAGGACAGTTTTCAAAGACTTGTCTATCTGGCAATGGGTTATGTACTCCCTTGTAAAGCTTGCATTTAATTGCCAAGACTTACTGCTATTTAAAAGAGGTTTCTTTCGTTTTTTACATCTCAAGTGGCTCCAGGAAATGACTGATTAAATTTCCAGCATTGCTGTTAGTTCAACCCTTCATTAAGTGCCACTCCCACCGCGCAGTTCTCAAAAGGCGGAGGCGACGGCACCGATGGCGTGTGCATAATTTCCCATCTGGAGAGCCGAATAGAAAGAAAGGCTGGCTGGAGAGCTGACGGGCTGGTGCAACAAGTTGCAGCCGCTTTTAATTGATATTAATTTAATTGACACTCCAGCTGAGTTGTGAACTCGAGTGGCGTTTTGGGCTCGTTCTGGTGCAGGCTCTGGATCCCTCCTCTTTTTTTCACTCTCCTGACTAATCGCGTGGGCTTAGCTTGCCTTGTCAGCCGGCAAAGTGGCGGCTTCACTAAGCTTGACTGTAAACACAGTTTTCCGGACGGGTCGAGGGAAAGCGTGGTTGTGGTTGTGCATGTTATGAGTTTCCATTTAAGTTCAATTAGGTTTGCACTCGCGATTAGCATAATGAGCCAAGGGTCTGCCAAGTGTGAGAGCTTCATGAAGTGGCAGATACTTAACTATATCGCTGAGATGAAAAACTGGCAAGAGTTCGAGGAAAAAATGGCAAAGAATCGGCAGAAAAAGGGTCGATCTAGCTAAGAATGCACTGGTTGTTATACTTACGAGGCACTTGATGTATCTGAAATATTCTAAAAAAGAGATGCTTTCAGGGGAAAGGACTATGGGATTATGAACTACGAGACTGTGCGCTTTTCCGCCGATCTAGTAAATAAATAATGACCATTGGATCGGCACCCAATCATAACGGTGACTGGCTCGGCGGAGTGCCCTGCATCTGCTCCTCCGTGGGCTTCGTGCCGCCATGCCATCATCCTCGTCGTCGTCGTCGCAAGATGCAGTCGCTCTAATCGCTCATTAAACGGCCACAATTTGCCCGCTCGGCGTTGCATTTAAATTACTTTCCCATTGGCCCGGCCGGCAGCGGACCTGGCTGCAAAAATTTGTTTATGAGGGCCAGCACAGAGCAGACCTTTTAACTAAAACTAAAGCTCATAACTCTGGCAGCCGACTGGCCCCGGACTCCGTTGGACAATCGAGTCGCGTGAATTTCAGCAATCAGGCGAGGCAGGCTCGTGGAAGTTCCAAAGTCGCAGCTGAAAACTGGGAAAAACAGAGAAAACTTCAAACTCTTGGAAGTTGCAGCTCCCCCGCGACTGTCCCCCTGCTGCAGTCGCATTCATCAAAAAACGCCAAAGTCGTGCAGTTTGGTTTCCTTTCCGAATCCCAGCCCCACCCGCATCCTGAGGTTCTGTCCAGCCCCCGCTCCCTTATTGCAATTGGCATGCCATGCCGCAGTTTTCCCCCGGTTTTTCTTCAGAATTTTCGCTGCTCTTTGGGGGAGAGATATGCTTAGGCGCAGCTGACCGACGTGATATTATAAATTAAGCTTGGGTCCAGCGAGCTGCTTCCTTCTCATGGGAAGCCGCTTTCTCAAATCTTTTAGAATTTTACTCTTAATCCGCATTTGAGTTTGAGTTATTTGTCTTGGCTATTTTCTTGTAGGCTAATCAGAGTGATTTCAGCTGCTATAAAAATAATAGTTTCATTAGGTCAGGAACCCATTTCCAATTCATTTCCATCTTCAGAATTTCCGCTTGGTTGCAGCTTCAGTTTGCGTCTTTAATCGATTGAAATGGACAAAAATAAGTTCGTATCAGAGCAATCCCCGGCAGCTGACTCACTTTCCCACTCCGCAGCCACCCGGGCACTTCAAAAGGAATCTCAAACATTTATTAACGCCCTGCTCGGCAGCGGGCTCATAACTGTTGTAAATTACTTGGCCAGGTTGTAAATATTAATAACCAAAAGGGTGGAGCGCCGGGCCCGAAATAGAGTGAGTCCGGAGATTGGGGCTGACTATTTCGAGCCGGGCTGAGTCGAGTTGCGCTGAGCGAAGCTGAGGAACCAATTAAGCGGATTTCAAGTGCTACGAAAATAACGCCGCACCACCGAAGAGGTGACGAGGCGAGGAAACTCGAGGAAACTCCGGGAAAACGCCACTCGACTATTACATAAGGCAGATGCTGAGGAGGGTGATAGTGCCATGGATAATGGCCGTGGAGTGAAATCGGGGGACTGACATTGAAATGTGGCGCGTGCAGCAATGCAAACAAAATTAAAAATAAACACCGGGAAAGCCGGCAAGGGAATGGTGAGGAAAGTTGCGTCTGCAGCATAAATTAAACTGCATTGCTGCATTAAGAGATCAAACAGCCGAGAGGATAACGAGGGCGGGGAGTCCCAGCAGGAGGCAGCCCCAGCATCTGCTCCTCGAGCATTTAAAATGCTGTAAATTTTAATTAGACGAGATGCCTGCACCCCGAATTCGGAGGCGAAGCACTAAAAGATTTATCTGCCAAGTACATATCCGAGTAAGGAGATCAAGGTGAATAATCATGGCAGATTAAGCCATGAGTATCTGTGCTTGCAGGGAAAGGTTTGCCGCTAGATGGGTTATTGGGAAGCCAGAAAATTCTCTTTACTTCCTGGTATCAATGGCCGGATTCAAGAGCAGTTACCATTGCCAGTTCGGCGTCAAGAAGTTGGCCATAAATAATAATCATGACAACGTTTAACCCCCGGCCAAGTGAACTCTTCGCACAAAAGGCCGCCAGACCAGAGTCCTGATCCGAAAGAAGTCGAGATGCCAGGCGAATCGAAATAAATCGCAACTCTCGAGGCCCCTTTGTTTTCCCTTTGCCGCTTTCCGCAAGCTGCGCCGAATGCCGTTGACATTTCGATGGAAGATAGATGGTGAATACCTGGTAATTTTAGTACCTATCTTTTAGAAACTATAATTTCTTTAAATATACTTTAGCTAAGGCTGCCAGACCTGGATTGGTTTTTAAATATTCTTAAATAGAGTTGGAACCCTTTTCTATTCTTTAAACCAATCCCCCTAGAGATGATGTACCTTCTTCCTAATACTCTCTTCCTATACTCTCTCTCCTCCATCATCACTGGTCCTGCCCCAAGATCTGGACCCACCTCCCATCCAGCTTATCAAAAATTGCTAGACATTGCAGCGGCCGGGAATGCTGCTAGGTAAGAACATTGTTCGACTGCGCCTTGGCATCAGCAATAAACGAAACAAAATGAAACTTACACTTTTCAGCGGTCCCAGTGCTTCCTCCGAGATGTCGGCATAGCCACAATTCCTGACATTCGCTGGCTGAGATTAATGCGCCTTTGGTTGCAGCCGCCAAGTCGGCGAGGGCAGGTCAAGGGCCCGCGGTATGGAGCGTCTGGGTCCGCAAAAGTTCTGCCTTATACTCTAAACAGGGGCGAGTTCAAGGCCTTTTGGCTGAAACGCACCACGGACAGTGTTTATAGAGATGAAGAGATGAAGGGAGAGGAGATCCAGACCCTTGTCAGTTAAATTTGTTTATTTTCAGTAGACCAAGCAATACATCTGTGACTTAATTTTTTGGTAAAACATATCAGCAATATATGGTGTCTTAAAATATGTATAATTGTAATTAGTCATGTACTTTATTAGTATCTTATAGATATTTATTTATTTTAAAACCAAGGGTATTAGAAGTCCTCCATATCCCCAGTCTAGCTCAGCTTTCTTGCTCTTTTTTGGGCCTTTTTGTCGACCCCAGTCGTCGTTTCAGTTCCAGTCTCGGATTGCGCAATAAGAGCCCTTGGAGGGAAAAGAATAAGACTGTGGTGAGCCGGGGCTGGGGAGACCCTGGAGAAGAACGAGGCGCAGAAGGAGCCACACAGCAAATTGTTAAAAATAATTTATATTAAAACGCAGCACAAAAAGACATTGCAATGAAAATTGTGCAAACAATTCGAGTCCAGAAAAAAGCGAGGAGGAGATGCCAGTCGGAGATCCAGCAATTGCGATAAGCGGGAGGAGGATTTGGGAAGGGATGGGAGCCTGGGACTCCAGCCGGAGGCCCAGGAGCAGGGCCCAGAGCTGCAAACAAATGTCCAAATGATATTTTGTCATAATAAATGGCACAACTATGATTATTTATGACCCGAAATGCGATCGCTGCCCCATCGGCCTGTCGCCCCGTCGCCAACTCGGTCAATTTAAGTCTCATAATCGGAGACGAGACGAGGAGCTTTGGTCATGATTTCGATTTCTTGCCCGGCCATGTAATTTATAGTGCCAAGAGTATTGAATGCCGCCGGACTCCCGCTTCCTCTGGTATTTTCATGCCCCTTTTTTGTGGCAATCAAAGCGCGACTTACGCTTACGACTTACAGCCAGCGATAATGCCGCTTTTTCCCTCCAATTCCCAGTCCGATTCCGAAACCGATTCCCTATGTTGATTCGCCGTCTTCGTTTTTAGCTCTCTGCGGCTTCGATTTCCCCTGCTTATTGCCGGTCTCGGTTATTTCTGTTCTAGGTCTCAATTGTGCCTGATTGTTGTTGTTGAGGCATCATTAGAAGCACGTAAATCAAACAGTTTTTTTGAGTACTTTTATGACTTTTTTGCTGAGAGCTGCACCATTTATGGACCGCAATTGAGGCAACAGTTTTAAGACAGTTTCAGGGGAGATTAAGCCAAGAATGCACTGGGCTCATTTGGATGCCCATTAGCGGTGGTTTGGGGTCTTGGCAACAAATGTGAATCGCTGGAAAAGTCGTGGTAGTTCGAGACAAAGGCATTTCCTGGGTGGAAAATAAAAAATTTTACACATAAACATTGATATTTCTTATAAATCTTTCCCTGTATTTTGTATATATATTTTAGAGGCAAAGCAGGAAACCTTTTTAGATCAAACATACATTTTCCCTCTTCTAATTGTTCGCTTCTATTGATCCATTCGACTCTTTCCCCCTTTCTGTAAATCCCGAAAATCCCTTTGTTTGCTTGACTTTAAAGGATTTCTGTGGCCATTTATTGCCATATACATTTCGGTATTTTCGTGCCACTGCCAACTGTCAATAAGTCCTTACTCTGTCAGCACACATGACACCCGTTCCGTTCCCTCACTTAACCTCTTGCAATTCCACTTCCACTTCCTCCTGTCGCCGTTTTTGCGCCGTCGTTTTTTCAGCGTTTTCAAATTAAACTTAAACTTTTTTCATTTCCATTCAGCACACATAGAAAAACTCCCTACGAGCCTCGATTCCGCTGCGCACATGCGTTTCAATTCCACATCTTTTTTCGTATTTTTTTTCCGCTAGAGAGTCTGATTCCTGGTATGCCGCGTGCTCAGCGTGTTGTTTGCTTATTTGAAGTTTCCGCAGGGAGCTGAGTTTCAGTTGGGAGTTAGGGACCGGAGGCGGGCCGGAGCCGGAGCCAACAAGCGCGCAATATTAAATCGTCTGTATTGTTTACAATCAGAAAGCGTTTTATAGACTTTATATAGACGAACGAGTCAACACAGAACGAGAACGAGTCAAACGAAACGGGGGAAACATATTGATCCGAACCCAGGCCAAGTCTCGGTCGGTCCCGGTCCCCCAATTCCCCAGAATTCAATGGTCGGGGCCACCGGGGAGTCGCAGTTGAGCAATTTCTGTTTCGGCTCGCCTTGGCGAATTTTCGAGCTGGCAAAAGTCACGTTTTAATCGCCATACATATCGCACAAATCATTAATCAAAATTAAACAATAATTATTTGGGCGAAATCACGAGAAGCCATATTTCTTCAGGTGTTTCTTCTGCTCGGTCTCGGGCTTTGTGGGTGCGTCGAAGGCTATAAAAATAGACTTTGTGCGGTTTTAATTGAGCTTTAATTATGCCTAATTAAGCGTGGAAATAAGTTGTTTCTCGTTTTTTCTCTCTTGTTGCCTTCCCAGTCGTTTTTCGGAATTTTTCGCATATCACTTTAACTTTTTGCGGCAGCGTGTGAACACCATTAACATATTCGGGAACGGGGCAGCCGGTTCGGTCTGGTCTGGAGATAACCCATATGAGGAGCACAATTAAGACGTCTGAGATGATAATTACTCATTCTCCGCGTGGATCCAAGGCAGATATTTAATATGGCTGGGCTGAAATCAATTTGGGCCGCCATAGGTAAAAATTAAACAAAATTTCCTCTGTAATTTCCTAATAATTAATTCAGATTTTAATGGCGAATATAAATGACTTTAGGCAAACTTCTGACCAAAATTTTAATACCCTGAAAGGGTACAAAAAAGTTCCGAAACTCTTGCCAAATCAACAATCTACTGAATGCGCGTATCCTTCTCCGTTTTGAATTCATTATTATCTCACTCGGATTTCCCACACTCCCAAAGATGTAATCTTTTTGTCCTCGACGCTTTGCTCTCATTTAAAGTTTTGAAATGGCGCTGAGTGCCTCATAACTGTAATCCATATAGCACATACAGCACATATAGCACATATCGACTGAAAAGACCAACAAGAACTCGATTTTGTTTGGTAAACAGAGAGCGAACTGCGGGCAGGGCCACAGGGACCCCCGGGAATCCTCCAGTGGGGCCACCAGCACAAAGTAATTGATTGTTTATGGTCGTACAATTTATGTGTGCCGCAACTTCGAGGAGCGAGAGCGGGAGTGGGAATCGGGACCGGCATGGGGAAATATTGACCATTTGCTAAACGATAATTCAAAATGTTAAATCGACAATTTCAATTTGAGGCGAAATGTGGAATACCCGGAGCCCCGCCGGAGCGACTGGGATGGACTGGAGTTCACACATGACTCCCCCCGGCTGTAAATATAAACATAAACTCTCCACTTAATAAAGGCGAGTGCCCTGGCCCGGCCCTTAACCCCTTCTGGCCTTCTGTCCTCGTTGGAATCAATCGAACGTGTAATAAAATGCAATTTTTGCAGCAACGTCGCCTGCTCCGCCGATAAAACGCCGCTCAGTTTTCTTTTATTTTTCCATTCACTCCTCTAGCTCCCGCACCTCGGGGGGCTGGGGCTTAGCCCTTTGGCACTTTAGGGTTCAATTGCTGTGTAAATGCCACTGCTGCCCCACCTTGGCCTGTGGCGTGTAAAAAACCAAACTCAGTTACAAGTTTATCGACCAGCAGAATAACAAAAACAAAGCAAAATTATACTCAATGTTGCCGGTCACTGTTGTTGCCACTTGTTTGTTGTTATTATTTACAAGCAATTTAAACAATCTGTTTGCTCTCTGGTTTTCCCCGCCAACTCCCTGCTTTTTTCGTGGCTTTACAGCAGTGTAAACACAGCGCGGTGATTTTCATTTCAGTGTTTATTAAAAAATTTCTTGAATTACATAATTTATTTGCTCTCGAGATAATCGGTAATATTGTCAAGCCGACTTAAAGCGGAATCAGTGGGGAAACACAATTAATGCGATATAAACAGGACAGTTTGGATGTCGGGAATAGATGTGAGTAATTGCTATTGTTGCTACATAAATGTTATTTA
>JAEIIO010037945.1:0-10377 GCA_018874655.1 Drosophila diplacantha | reverse complement strand
ACTTTACACAATCTTAAATGTTAACTACGCAAAATCTTTTGTATTTTGTTTTTTGTTTTCTGTCCATTTTTGTCGTTTGTGTGCCATTGAATATGCGCTTGCAAGACTCCTACAATAAACTTTTATAAGTAATATATATAGATGTGTATAGCTACAATATATTTATATCAATGTGTATATTCAAAATGTGAAATAAAAAACGGTATTTAAAAATATGTGTCCCCTTGTTATTCTCTTTCTCTGTTCTCCTTCGTTCCTTTGTTGGCCTTATATTTAATATAAACCGCTTTAAATGTATATTGTATGCATGCTTTTGCGTATAATAAATTTTATATAAATTACTAATGTATAAATTAAGCACTCGAAATTGCGGCTGCTTCAAATGCAGGCATCATGACACACCTATTCAGATTGCTGTGCTTGTGTGGGCCTGGAGAGCAGCGTCCAATCAATCCACCTAATACCCATTGTATCGTTATTTATTATGCACTTTTTACAAACTTCCGACGACGCGACAATAATACTCTAGTCATAATCAAATAGCAAATAATAAGTTAATGAGTAGCCATTATTTAGTGGGTAAGCAAGGCTTGCTAGGCTAACACAAACGGAAGCAAAATCTAGGCATTGGCGTGTTTGCGTTTTCTCTCTTTGCTTTTTTATTTTAGCTAAAAGGTCGAAGGTTAAGCAGCAAGCGTATGTTAAACCGTACATTTAAATAGTTCAATTGCGGCTGGAAGTACAGTTAAATTAAAATATATGCTTAACTATGGGTAGAGGAGTGTCAAAATGAAATAAAAACCCCGAATCCGTTTGTACAATGCACTCGAATATATATATAGATGTATGAACGCTCTTTGCCTATGTATCCTTAATCGTTTTCCTACACTAATTTATGTACCTTGCCTCCTGCACAGCAAGTGCGGGTGAGTGTTTCTGTGTTTTGGTTTTGCTTTTGCTTAGTTATCCTCGTGTCTTCCAAATCAATTGATTTTTGTAGAGCTTAGTGGCTAGTTCTTGACCAAGTGCAGCACACACTCGTATCTATGTATATGCAGTTTGAAAACCTCAATAAAAATTTGTGTGTGTGCCAAGTTTGTTTGCTTGTTTTTGTTTCTTTGCCTTAATCGGTTGCCTAAGTGTAGACCGTACTCAACATCACCTTCCTATCCTCAAATCGCTGCTCGTCTCGCTTAGGTTTTAAGAATTTAACACTATACACTATGAAGAGGATACTTAAAAGATATTGCGACCATCGTGTCCTGTTTTTGTTTAGTTTGTTGTAGTTGGTTTCTGCTTTTTGATTCTGAATGCCTTGGTCAGTAGGTGAGTGTGTTGACTCCCGGGATTAACGCAGCTGGTTCCTGTGATACAAAATCGTAGATATTAGGGATCTAGGGATTCCGATAATTGGAAGTACAAATTACAAGAAGGATGAGTACAAGCATAATTATGAGTTAAAATAAAAAGAAATTAAACGGCTTACTAACTTTTTACATAAAAACGTGACAAGGCGTTGCGCAACTTAGAGTCGCTTGGTTTCTGGATTGGATTCTCGAGCCATATACTGGCGTCGTCTCTGCCGATGATGATGATGCTGATGTTTGGGGTTTGGATGTGTGTGTGGAAAACAAAATGTAAACGCTTGAACACAAAAATCACACAAAGCATTTCCTCACGGCCGCGGCCCGAGTTTTGTCTTTGTTCAGTTGCTTGCTCTCTACCATTGCCGCCTGGCGTCCACTTATCTGGGCCGTTGTCTGTGGGGATGAGAGAGAGCGTGGCGATGATCAAACGGAAACGGAAACAGGAGCGGGAACGTAAACATAAATGCAACCGAAACAGACGCGGAGACAGTGATAAAGAAAGTTTATATATACATGAGATGAATGAGCTTAGCTTAAGAATCAAGATCCCATATCACAGATATATATTTTATGGTACTTTCGAGTTGAACTATCAGCATCCAGTGCCCGCAAATAAAACTTAATATTCCTACCCACTGTATGAACTCGATTTTCTTCAAATAAATTATTAATCCCCTAAAAACATTAATCTATGGGATCACACAGTAGAATGTATATCGAGAGCAAAGGTCCGATATACATATAGAACATCATCTTTGCCCCAAGGACAAACATTTTTTGAAAAACAACAACGAAAATAACTATTGAATCTTCGAGCTCTGATCATTAATCAATTAAGTACATAATCCCCGAATTTCCAGTGACACTCCAGTGATAAAACCCGTTTCCTAAACTCAGGAAAACTCACCTGAAGTACTGATCATGCAGGGACTGTCGTTGGAACTCGGCGGCCTGTAAATACTGTATATATGTAATTAATGAGTTAGGAGGCGGGTCGGGGAATTGGGAAACCTGTAGTTGGTCGGCATAGGACATGCGCAGCAGGACATCCGAGTGCGGCTCCCTAGGTATAAGCATATTTGGCCGCGGATACTGCCCAACATTCGCTGAAATGCGGAAAGGAAGAGACACAAAAAGGTGGATCAGTTATAATTCATGTCCGGAACGAAAGGGGAGACGCGCTGGGCGCAAAACCTCGAAGGGCTATACAAACTCACGTGGCAGTTGGAAACCGGCCTCCGGTGGTTGCGGCTGTGGATGCAAAGGCAAATGTAAATGAGTATGAGAGTGTGCATGATATTCTCTCGTCAATCGTATCTGAAATTATTATCGGAATATCGTAGAAAGTTTTCAAAAGAGCCAGTAGTGCTGCATGGGCGTGGACGCCAATAGAAGATAACAAAGTGTTTATGTAACGATGCGGAATGCGGGTTAGATGGCGACAAATGTCGATTCGTTTCGATTCGATTAGATCTTTGATTTGAGTTGGTTAGGTGCCCCGTCGAGGTGGGCGAAAGCGGCATGGCATGGCAGGACAAGTAATGGTTAGCGCACTCAACATGAACAGCATGACGGGACACGTGCTAGGTTGCTTCTTTATGTTATGTGTGAGTGGGGCTGGACTGGTTAACAGGTGACAAGCTGACAGAGTGGACATAGTGATTGGTTCGATCGCTTGACGTTCCAAATACGATTGATTTTGTGAATATGAGTCGAGTGGAGAGTAAAAAAGAAGTGTAGCCTACCATACGCACCATGTGCTCGCCCGGGTCTAAGCCGACATGGTGCGGCGGCGGAATTCCCAGGCGCTCCCTCTCCATCTGCGATATCGCCGGATTCGCATACAGCGGGAACTGCGAAGGGTGGATGCCGCTGCAGAGAGATAAGAAGAAAACGATAGGATTATTAATTTTTCCATCAACACTTGGCTGGGAAAGTTTTGACCAACCGTCGGTAGTATTCCATCCAGTGCGGGTCAAGTCGGGACTGACTTGCCGCAGCGGCTTGTGCGTTCTTAATCTCCTCCAGTTCCCTGCAAGAAATCCGTAGATATTTAGGGTCAACGAACACCATGTGGTGGGGGCATCAATATACTCTTCTTTGGGTTAGGGAAGCATGGGCTTGAAGATGGTGAATTTGGCAAATGATAACTAAAAGCTTTAATTTCGACTTGTGCATAACTAAAATTTCCGAATTGGGTTTAAAAAGCTGGCGAGGATTATGCGGGAAGAGTGTCAGTGGCTCGTGATTGCATGGGGAAATGTGTTATTGAGTTTTACAGAACAAAGTGCTTTTCGGGCTAGTTTTTGCCGGTATTTTTCTCTTTATTTTAAGTATAATAATTTATGCCCCCAAATCGCACTTCATTTAAACTCAAAGGAGTTAAGAACGGAGTTTTGAGGAAACGGCTGGAGGATGGAATTTTTATGAGATGTGAGCGGGATTGTGGGTGAGTTTGGATGATATGAAAAGAGTCTCGCAGTGAGATGAGGGCTTGGTACTGTACCTCTCTCTGTACATGGGGCCCATTGGATGATGATATGGCACCATCTGTTCAACAGGACTGAAATTGAATCGAATTGAAATAATTACAATTAACAAACGCGGCTTCACAAGGAAAACAAAAAACGACGGAAGACAACGGAACAGACAAAGACACCTAAACACCGAACGGACAACTCTAAGCTCGGAGTAAGTGGTTCCCTTTCCTCAGACACTCACCTGAAGGCGACGTGGGGACGCGCGTACTCGGACAGTTGGCGCAGTGCCGGCGTATCGGCATATGGAGGTTTCAGCTCCGCCTTCATCTTGGCCTGTTGCGCCGCCTGCTGAGCGGCGGCCGCTTGCTGCTGTTGCTGCTGCTGCTGTTGTTGTTGCTGCTGCTGTGAGTAATGGATAAGGGAGGTAAGTTTAGTTGAAGGCTACCGTTCAGATGATGTTGGCATTTCCACTAACCTGACGCCGCTCGCGCTCCTTCTCGGCCAACTTCCGGTCGCGTTCCTCACGCTTTCGGGCCAGCTTCGAGTCGGCCACCGGCTTGAAGATCAGATCAGTTCTCGTGCACGAATTGTAATCTCCGCGATCGATGTGCCGCACAAATCTGTGAATAAATAAGGTATCCATTAGGTTTCGTACATTTCGGGTCATCAGATGCACGTACATGGCAGACTGGGAGCGATGGCATTCGGTGTCGTCCGGCTTCGCCTCGGGACTGGGTCCACGTGGTATGTTATGCGTGGGACTGGGTATCTCTGGCTCCGGATCCGGCTCAATATCAATGGGCACTGAAAATATAAACAAAGGTTAATTGAGATCCTAGGCTCTAGTCCGAGCAGCCATCTTACGTGGCTCCGTGGGATGGTGCCCGCCGCCCATGCCCGCCGAATTGGCCGAGTGTGCATGCGCTCGCAGGGCATCCATATGGGACGTGGGCTTCATGCCGTGCGGTTGGCCATCCTGCGGCGCAAAAGGCGATCCATGGGGCGGGCCTGGAGGATATCCCGGCATATGGCTGCCCGGATAGGCGCCAGGTGGCAGGCCCGTCGGTGTTCCCGGGCCGCCCATCCCAGGTGGCATCCCACCACCGGGTCCCTGAGGCGTCTTTGGCGTCGGCGGCTTGTTGGGCTGCATTCCACCTTGCTGTTGCTGCTGCTGCGGCGCCTTCAGCTGTTGGGCTGCAGCAGCCGCGGCGGCGGCAGCGTGTTGCTTCTCGGCCGAATGTGCTGCTGCTGCTGCAGCGGCTGCCGCCGCGTTCTGCTCATCCTGGCGCACTTGCTGCGGCGGTGGACCCTGCAGGCCAGCATGGTGGGCGGCCATCACAGCGGCCGGATCCAAGGGTCCAGCCGGCGGCGGAGGCTTCATGTAGGCCGGGAAACCGGGTCCATACGGCGCATAGCCATATGGCGAGTTGAAGGGGTGGTGGTGCGGCGAGTAGAACACCGAGGGATGCAGCAGCGGGTGTGGATATGGAGACTGACCCGGATGCACACCGATCTGCGGAATTCCGCCGCCAGGTGCTATCAGTGGCAGTGGGAGAGGCATCTGCGGGTGACGAATGACTGGCGGCGAGGCGCCTGGCCGCAAGTGCGGTGGAGGCGACGTGCCCAGACCCCTCTGGCCCGGCTGTGGAGCGTACATTTTGCTCAGCGGACTGGCCATCAGCGAGGCGTTGGATACCGGCGGCGGCGTCATGTGCGGCGATTGCTGCCGCAGCAACGCGTGCCGATCCCTTTCCGCCACGGCAGCCGCCGCTGCGGATAACGCGGAGGACGAGGGATGATGGCTGAGCGGCGACTGTGGCACCGGATGCAACGGACTCTGTCGGCTTAGGCTGCCCACACTGGAGGCGGGCGACGCGGCGCGATGAGCAGCTGCCGCCGCCGCGGCTGCAGCCGCTGCCGAGGAATTTTGCATTCCCCCCGGTCCACCGCTGCCAGGACCCGACGGAGCCCCGCTGCCGCTGCTGGAGATCTGTACGCTGGGACTGGCGCGACTGAAGGCGGACGAGGGCACCGTGCTGGTGGTGAGCGATACAGTCGTGGGCGCCATGCTGGCGGCCACCGAGTGCGGCGTCACCGGGCCTGAAGAGGCGTGTGAATGTGGCAGGTGCGAGGGCGGGGTGCGACGACTCAGGGCGGACTCTGGGATACCTCCGAGGCCGCCGGGTCCGGCCAGCAGGGCGATGGGTCCACCGCCAGGTCCCAGGCCGGCTATCGAGTGCGACAGCAGGTGGTGACCGGGATGGGCTAGCGCCGCGTGCGCCGGATGACCCGGCGGCAAGTGCGCCAGGTGCGGGTGTATCGGCATCGGGTGCCCGATGAGTCCCGGCGGCGGTGGCCCGCTTCCCGAGAGTCCCGGCAGAGGCGAGGTTCGATGCGCGTGCGGAGACTGCTGCGGCGGCGGTCCACCAGGTCCCGAACTTGATCCCGCCATCGTGGTCGATGGCTGCGAGCTGGGCGGCTCCCGCGACGACTGCGGATCGTGCAGGGATCGCGGAGGCTGCTGCTGGGCAGGCGAGGGAGTGCGCACGGTGCCAGCCGGTCCACCCGGCTGCTGCTGTTGTTGTTGCTGCTGCTGCTGCTGTTGGGACGCATGCGAGGGCGGCATGCCGTGACCGTGCTGCGGATGTCCCTGCAGCGAGAGCGGCATGGGCGCATGCGGATGCATGCTGGGCGGCAGGTCGTGCGGCCTGTGCAGACCCTGCAGATGGGGGTGCGGGTGCAGGTGGGGATGCATGTGCGAGGGCGCCATTGTTGATAGCGTGGGTGGAATCCCGATGGAGCTCGGCGGCAGCGACGAGGCGACCGAAAGCTGCGGATGCTGCTGACTGGGATGCAGGCCGTGCTGCAAGCTCGGTGGACCCTGACCCGGCGCCGTCGGCGTCGGTTGGTGCAGTGACGTGGGCGGTGGCGGCGGGCCTCCTGCCGAACCTGGAGGCGGGCCGTGGATGAGATTTTGCGGATGCATCCCGGGCGGCAGCCCAGCTGGCGAAGGCATGTGCGGCGAGGGATGCGGCGACTGGAACTGCTGCGGCTGCGGCGGCATCGAGGGCGGCTGCGAGTTGCTGTTGCTGCCCTGGCTGTCCTGACCGGGCGTAGAGCGGGCAGAGGCGTCGATTGGACTCTCAGGCGGCGGTCCGTACTGCGAGGACTTGATCAGGTTCTCGCCGCCGTAGGGCTTCACATCCGAGGGACCCGCCTGTGAGACCGGCGGCATCGGCGGGTATTTTAGATCCTGCGGCGGACCGTACTTGGCCGAGAGCGGGTCGCTGTACTTGAGCATCAGGCCCGAGGGCTCGAAGGGCCGTCCCAGCGGCGGCGTCTGCACTTCGTGCTGATAGTGCGGCTTGGGCATGGCGATGCCAGGCGGTGGCGTAGCTCCCGGCGGCACCTGATGAGCGGAAGGCTGAGGCGGTTGCTGCGACTCCTGGGACGTGGGCGGCGGGCCATACTTGTGCACGTCCAGGGGCGAGCCGACGTTGTGCGGCAGATGCCCAAAGCCGGGCTTCACGTCCGGTATCTTCAGCGAGTCCTGATAACCGGGTTTGTTCTGCGGCTGGTGAGCACTGGACAGCTCGACGGGATACTTGCCGGGTTGCTCCATCATGTACTTCATTTCGTATTTGCCAGCAGCCGCTGCTGCCGCCGCCGCCTGCATTTCCTGGCTGTACTTCAGCGCATCGAGGGGCGGCGGTGGCGGATACTTGAGATCCTGAGGAGTGAACTTCAGCTCCATCTCTGGCGGATACTTCTGCGGCGTTGTTGGCGCCCCAGGAGGGGCTCCGCCACCGACGCCGCCTGGTCCTGCCGCATCGCTATGCAGTTGCGGAGGCTGTGAAGGCGCCCCACCCTGTCCGGGAGGTCCGTACTTCAGCTGCCCATCGATTAGGTAGCCGGCTGGCGGTTGCGGTGGCACCGGACCGTGAGATAGATGCTGCAGGTGCAGTGGCTCGGGCTGACTGCTCTCCACCGGTGCGCCTGACAGCGGGTGCAGGGCAGAGGGCGGGATACCTCCTGGGCCGGACGGTGGCAAACCTCCGATGCTGTGTTTCAGCGCATCCTCGTTCTTGATCTCGATCTTCACCTTCAGGTCCTGCGGTTCGTTGCTGTTCTGATTGCAGGTGGCATCCATCGAGTCCTCCAATGGTTCCTTCTTGATATAGACGCTCTCTGAAGGCGGACACACTGGCGGTGGTTGGATGCCGATCGGCGCCAGTTGCTGCTGCATCTGCTGCTGTTGGGATTGCTGTTGCATGTGTTGCTGCTGCTGCTGTTGTTGGTGCTGCGGAGAAGCCTCCTGCTTAATGGTTGCCAATTTTTTGAGCATCTCCGGGTCGCTATCGCACGCCGTCTCCATCTTCTCAATGGCCTCCTTGCGGTCCACGGAAGCATTCAGAGCCTCCACGGTGGCAATTGTGGGCACCTTCATGGTAATTGGCGGTGCCACAGGATTGGAGACCACGTTGGGATTGGGTCCGTCCGTCGAACTCGTCTCCACGCTGCTCGGCGCCTGGATGTTCGTTTCCTCATCCATGTTTTTGATGGCGCTGTCCTTGCTGTCCTCCGCCGAGGCTTCAGCCTTGATAGCCTTATCCTCGGCCTTGGCCTCCAGGTCGTTGGTGACCAAATCGCGCTCCTCTTTGCAGCTGACCGTCGTCTCCTTGCTGTCCTTCGTGGACTGCTGCTCAGCGGTGGTGGTGTCCGTCGTATTGGATTCACCGTCATCGAGTACGGAGTCCGGCCGACTGTCCGAGTTCATGCTCTCCACCGGGCTGTCCGGTCGCTTGCGCTTGTCTTTAACAACAGCACTCGCACTCTCCTCCTGGGCGCTCGGCTCACTGGCCTCTTGCTCCGTTCGCTTCTTCTTGTTGGGCGTATCCTGCTTGCCGCCTTTGCGCTTGGTAGCCGAGCTCTCGGCCTTTGTGGGGGTTTTGGGGCTATCGACAGAGGAGGCTCCTCCGCCGGCGGCGTCCGGCGTTTCGGAGCCTCGCTTGGGCCGCTTGCCATTAGCCACGGCGTTGGCTGAGGACTGGTCCTTGGAAGAGTTGTTGCCGCCAGCGGCACCGCTGCCACCGGTTGAACCTGTGCCCACGGAGGCGGCTGAACCGCCACCACTGCCGTTTCCGGCTGCGTTGTTGTTGCTGCTGGTGCTGCTGCTGTTGTTGTTCTGTTGCTTGTTTCGCGTCCTCATCCTTGAGGGTGATTCATCCCTTTTGTGGGTCAGACTCGAATCACTGTCGCACTCGCTGGCGTCGTCCTCGGTGAGCGAGCTGTTCTCCTCTTTGGAGACAGCGGGCGAGGAGCGACTCGCCGTCTCGGACGCCGCGGTCGCCGCCGCCGTCGCCGTCGTCGCAGTTTGTGGTTCCGGTGTGTCCTCCTTCTTGGGAGGTGTATTGCTATTACTGTTGTTGGCCCGCGTGACACGGTTGCGGCGCAATGCGCTCTGTCGGCGCCGCCTGTGCGGCCGGTTGTTGTTTGCGCCGGGCGTCTTCTTCCACAGATAGTAGAACTCGACCAGCTCCGGCGTATCCTTGTGCGGCAGCAGGTCCTTGTGGATGCGGAAGAAGTTCTTGCCGAACTGTCGCAGACCCTTGATGAACTTTTTCGTTTCGTCCTCGGTCCACTTCTTGTCGATGCCCTTCGAAACGGGGCACTTTACGAGTGCTTGTAGAGCTTTGCCTGGATCGTAGCCAGAATCGTGGAGCTGTATTTAGAGAAGGGATTAAATGGGATTCAGGAAGTGCATCATGTATGGATACCCACCACGTCGAGTGCGTTTATTGTGGTGTCGTCGCGACTGGCAGCCAAACAACCGTCTTCTAGTCCGCCATCACACATTCCTTGAAATGCAGCCATGGAGCGAGCCGCACGCAAGAACATTAACAAATCGCCATCGGCCACAACGCCTGGACTCCATCTTGATTCCTCTAGTTCACGTTCATCGGTTTCCTTGTCGATGGGGAAGCTTGAGATTGGATTATAATCGGGCAGTTTTGCCTTCAGTCGTCATAGGAGACAAACGAAAAGTTTCGGGATTAGTTCAAAAACTCCAGGAGAACGATTGATGGGTTAGTCATACAACCGCACCACACCACATCACACACACTCACTACACACACCACAGGCAAGACAGCTGGTGTTGGAAATCCGGGGGGATTCCCACCACCCACGAGATGATAGTACACAAACTTAAGGCTAATGCATGATTATGGATGAATAATGTATATAATGTGTGCTACGGATTTCCTCGAACGGATGTCGTTGGGACACGGGACACGGGGCACGGAACTAGGGAAAGGTCAGTTGGGATCTGTTGGGTCAACTTCTACGCGTCGAGGATTCGGAACTAGTAAGAGCCAATTGCATAAACGCTAGAACTACAAATTATTTACAGGGCGTAGGCGTTATTTACAAGGATAATGGAAGGGGTTATACGGTTTAAGGAGTAACCAAATTATTAAGGAAATGCATATTGCAGTAGCCTTATTGAAGGAAACGGAAATAACCATTGA
>JAEIIO010037919.1:0-20765 GCA_018874655.1 Drosophila diplacantha | reverse complement strand
TTTAGTGTTAAGATTAAAGGAAAAACAGTAAAAACATTGAGTTGAATAGTTCGCAAATAAAAGAAAACAATCAGTTTTCTTTGTAATGATTTATGATTTAGCATAACCAGGGATTTTCCTAGTTAATAGCTCCTTGGAAAGGCGCATGTTTAGGTTTAAAATCCAAAAACTCTTATGTTTTATTCGATATTTCCTGAGAATATCTTTTTTATGTCTGAGTTTTCAATGTTATACTAGGCAGTTTTCCCCTGGGCTCCCTTGGCTTTTCCGCGTGTCCTGTCTCCTTGCCCCACCCCTGTATTCCCCACTCCTTGCGCCTTCTGCCGGGCACTGTCGCAATAAAAATCGAGAAGATCTCTGGCACCGCACGCGTTCAAAAGGCTTGCGGAGTTGATATTGTTGGAGAGAGAGGGAAACAGAGGGAAGGAGAGAGAGATGGACAGAGAGTCTCTCTCTCGAGAGGGAGAGGGAGTAGGAGAGGCAGAGCGGAACTGATCAAAGTCATTCAAACATGAATGAAGTTCATTAAAAACTGATCAAATCTCTTTGGGCGAGAACAATGCAAACAAGACAAGGCAAGAGAAATGCTGATACAACAGCAGGGGCTGGGGGTAAGGAGTACAAAACGTTGGGAAAACGAAGCAGGGAGGAGGCGAGGTGAGAGAGGAGAGAGGAGGAGAAGAAAGAAAGGCACACGTAAACAGAGGAATGGATGCGGAGAAAGGAAGGGAAGAAGGCAGCTGGCAGTGACAATTTCTCACTCTCTTCGCCGCTCTCTCTCCCTCTTCGCTTCTCTCCCTCTCTCCCTGTTGATCTCACGCCATGTGTGGCAATGTCCTGGATCCTGGCTGCAACTCAATGGCTCGTCCTTTCTTGTCTTCCCATTCGAACCTCTGTACAAATGATGACATTTCCTGATATTTGTTTCGCTGCTCCAGCAACAAAGGACCTACAACAAATGACAACATCGGGCAAGGACATTGACAACAATTGACAACGACCAGGGAGCGAAGCAGGACAACAAAACACCTGATCCACAATGGGAGTCGAACACGAAGTTGCCTGCCCAAGCGGAAGTGTTAACGGTGCAGGATGCCAGCGTGTACCGCTACGGCCAGGACACACACACGTTTGGTCCTGCGGAAGTCGAAGCGAGAAAGTACTGCCTTGGATTTGGCCAGGAATCAGGGAAAACAAACACTCAAAGGATCACTTGAGTGAGGGGAAAATGAAATCAATTAAGCTCAGTCTGGGGGGGAAGCCAGTGGGGCTAGGATGGGTTGGCAGAGGAAAGGATTGCACAGGACAGGGCAGGAGAGGTTAGAAATGGGAAAGGGTTTATATTAGAATTGAATTGTATTAAATAGTTGTCTAATCGCTGCGAATATATGAACACTTTACAAGGAATTTTAGCCTTAGCACTGTAGCAGATAATATTCCTAAGGATCTTACAGCATTAATAAATAAAGCCATAATTTGTAGCTCAACTCTACGGCGGTTGCTTAAGATAAAGTCATGGTGACTTGGTGTAAGCTAAAACCTGCTAACTGACAGATTGCATGTCTATAAAACAACAAATGCCTCAGCTTATCTGGAAGATTAGCATAGCAAATAATTGGACTTCAAAGGCATCAAGGAATCCATGGCAAATGGAACAATCGGGCTAACAACCAACTGAAGAGGATACATAAAGGATACGAATAAGGGACTGTCCTGCGCACGATATAAATGAAGACTTAATGTCTATAGCTTCCCAGGCCCGTTGCGCATACGCCATGTGGGGGCTGGCCTGAGCGATGGCAACAACGCAGGACCAAAGGACCTCAAGAACGTTTCAATTTGCAACGCCCGCGCTGAGCCACACAACCATTGACCACCGACGGTTGACCAAGCTGGCAAAACAAGGTGTGCTAGGTGAGCTAGGTGAGCGGGCGCGCAGGTGAGCGAGCAGGCGGAGAGCCCGTCTCTGTGGGAGCTAATTGAGACAGCGGACAAACGGCCACCGGTGGCTGGGTGGTCCGCCTACAACTGCGGCCAGGTGAGTTCGAGTCCTTAGACAGTTTGTCGTTGTTGTCATGGAGTTGCCAATTGCAGAGCCAGAGGCAGAGCCAGGGGCAGAGGCAGAGCGAGAGTCAGAGCCAGGCCAAGAGCCCGGCCAAGGGGCAGAGCCGCAGGCAGACACCGCGGTGAGACTTAGGGGCGGCGGCAGGGGCGTGCCCGGCTCACAGCTGGCCGCCCTGCCTCAGCGTTTGTGTAAATATTTCCCCGTCTTATTTGTGCCACACAGCATACAAAGCAAAAGGCAGGCGGACAACGGACAGCGGACAGCGGACAGCTGGACGGACACTTGTCCGCCTCCGACGGCGGCGGCATCGACGGCGGCCTGGGCCAGATATTGTTTTAACACATTAGCAGCGCAATGCAACAAATAATTTCCATAAAATGCTGCGCCGGACCTCTGGGCCCGGGCCTCTCTGTGGGCTAAATGGAGCGACAACAGCAATAGACTCTCAGCGAGACAAAACAACACACAACAAAAGCAAATTCAATGCACGAAAGAGATATGTCACAGGAAGAAAATATTAGTCTTTGTCATTAGGCAAGACAAAAAAAAGAAATATTAAAGAAGAAGTAAAAAGAAACGAAAGATCGGAGGGAAAATCAAGAAGACACCAAAAAAAGGGGCCAAGAGGGGCCTGAACCTGGCCACATGAATGGGGCTTCGACTCCGACTCCGACTCCGACTTCGGCTTCGGGCTTGGGCTTGGGTTTTGACTTGGCGCGATTATGATCGTTGCCTCGCTGCGATGATGATGTTTGCCCACCAACAACGCCCCCCGTGACCGCTTGTTGTTGTTGCCACACACTCGCAGGCACAGGCACAGGCACGGGCACAGGCACAATCACATTCACATGATTTAAGCCGCGGCCAACAAGAAATGTTTCCCATCATAAAAGGCCGAGACTCGTCACCGTGGACCTCTTCCGTGGACCTCTTCCGAGTCAGATTCCAAGAGTCGCAGTCGCAGTCGCAGTCTCAGCCTCTGCCCTCGAGGAAAACCTAATAAGCCCCGAATACTCTGTAGGCCAAAAGCAAACGAAATTAAAAACGGTTCAAGCGCTTAGCTTGAGCCAACAACAGGCAACCCACAGCCCAAGCTCGGAAATGCCCAGCGCGGTGGAGGTAGTTTTCCTCTCCCCAATCGGTCGCCGCAGGGAAATGGCCGGCGTTGCGAGTGCATCTAAAATTAACCATTAGCGACACACAATGAAATTGGGGGAACCTCAGCGGTCGGGTACTTTCCCCCGCCAACTAACCCTGGAAACGGGCTGATTTTGGCAGTAGCAATTATACACTTTTATGGATATATATCTTACGGATGTTTAATTATATGTTCCACACTCTCAGCCGAAGAAAACACTGTTAGTGAAGTGGGCGAAACGATTACTTAGTCAAGTCAGTAAGCTTCTGCGGGGGGTTATAGGTTTTAGGCTACAAACTAAGCCCCAAATAGATTTTTTTCAGCTTAATTATGTGGTTTATGCGCAATTACCTTGCTTTTGTTTCATTTCAAAATGAATGAATTGAAAAATGGAAGTGCTTCGAAAGATCCTAAGTTCAAGGAAAGATTAAAGGACTATTTCCTTTATTAACTGATACCAGAGATCTTATGAAAAAACTTCCTTGAACATTTGCTTATGTTCTAATAATATTCCTCAATTCAAAAATGAGATATAGGAAGTCACTCAACATATTGTTGGTACTAATTACGAGCCTGCGGGTCTTGATCGCTCTGACTTAGGAAATTGCAATAGGAAATTGTATTTGTCTTTTAAAATAAAATAGAAGAGAAATAAATTCTATTTCCATGTTTCACTCATTAAAAGATTGAAAGTAAACTAGGCGTGACAACTACCCTTTTTGATAGCTGATCACAGCTGAGAAGCTTGGGTATAGCTTCGGGATGCCGGAGATCTCTGAGAAGCCTATTGTATCCATACCACAATAGGTTCAAGTTCAATTTAACAGATCACAGCCAAGAAGTTCCAGAAGAGTGTCACTAGCTCAGTAGTATCTACAGGCCTTACCCATTGTAGTCCAGAACGTCACCCACTCACCGGGTTATGCTCCGCCTTCGTCATTATATTCGGCGAGCACTCAACCGATTTGCGCACTTTCGAGTCACAAATTTCAGCAGATAAATGAATCACCGGCTGATGTGGGCGGTGAGCATAGGCACTGTCTGTGGATTTCCCTAGATATGACGCCAGACGCCAGAACAGCAACTCAAACAAACCCAATTGGCGCAATGCAAATCACTCGGGATTGTCTTCTCCGGGGCTTGTGCCACATTAGTATTTTAGCTGTGCTGGCGGGGCTCGCAGCCCCGACTCCTCGAGTATAAAATACTTGTACGTACGCCACTGCTGCGCTATCTGATTTCCGCTTAAATTTCTATTTAGATTAGATTAGGCTCAGGGGCAAAAGTTTCCCAGGGCGCCGCGGCGGCGGGTCAGAGTTAAGGCTCCAGTTTCGGCGGAATGTCAGCCGGGATTCCGGAATTCCCGGAAGCGCCATTTCCCAATAAATTTGTACTAGTCAGTAATAGCGCACATTGGATAACTACATTACAACTATAACGAAAGGGGTTATTCTGCCCTTGGAGTGTTTTGATTTTGGGCGGAAATTCCAAGCTCAGGGAGGCGCGCAAGGTCAATCGTGCTTTCCTACATTTTCTTGTATTAACTTACCTTTTCCTACCCTTTTGCATATATTTCCTCTCGTTTCCCTACATTTTCTTACATTTTCTTACATTTTCTTACATTTCTTTTGTCACCTTATCCCGCCTCCAGGCAGTGGGAGAGATGCGGACACCGCGGCATCTCCAGCATCCGACATCCACTGCCTCTGTGTGTCCCAGGCCCAAGTCGCACATTTAATTTTTTCGAAGAAAAACGCCAGAGTTTCTCGCAATTTTATGATAAATTCAGTGAATTTTTTTCGTGAGCCGAAAAAGCAAAACAACAAAACGCCAAGAAAGTCCACTGAGCGGGGGAGTAGCGACCACAGAGGTACCCTGTGGCTTGAGCACCTCAAAAGGCTCTGAGATAACTATCTTAGCTCTGATTATGTCTGACTGTGTTATCTTTCATCTTGGACCCAGTTTCAAAGTGTATCTTCTACAATAAAACATACTGCTACTTGAGCAGACTACCTAAGGGGTATCTCTTTCAGCTTTATCGGCAGGCAATCCCTCATTTTATTTGCCATAATGCTGTGGCGTTTGTAGGAAATGGGACAGACAGACTTATTCTACTCCCAAATATCTTAATTCAGATTTAATTTTATTTAAAATAGTCTGCTCTTGTAAGACAGTGCACACCCCTTCAACACTTCCAGCTACAGGGTACGACGATCGGGCCGCAAATAAACTTGCCAATGGCAACAACAACTTGTTGCCGTGGCGGGCTGGTTATTGACTCAGTGATACGCCAGCAGTGACGACACCAAATGCCCCGAAGGAAGGCGGGTTGCAGTTGCGAGTTGCGAGTTGCACATGGCATATCACCAGTGTTTATTGGCAGAGCGCCGACCTTTGAATGCTCCGCATAGTGCCCCACTTTGCCCCTGCTCGGCTGCGTTCCTCGGTATACTTATCAGTGACGTCAGAGCCCGGCGCTGAGCTGGCAAAGATCAGGGGTAGGAAGCAGGGAGCAGGGGCAGGCAGCGGGAGCTGGGAGCAGGCATCAGGCAGCCGGAAGCCAGCACACGGCGGAGCTGCGGAGCCCATAAACTTGGCCAGCGGAAAACGGGGCTATAAATAAACGAGAAATTGATGTTGGCGTAAGATGCTTAACATTTTCATTGACTCAAGACGGTTACAGGCCTGGACCTCGGCCGGGACCCCTTCTCGGGGTTCTGGGGCTGTGGTGAAATGATGGAAAGCCCCGGGACTCATCCGCATCCAGTCGCAGTACCCGGTGTCAGAGTCTGTCATCCCCGTTGATTTGTGTCGAGGAAGCAAGTGCTCGAGTCCGGCTTAAGGAGGGAGCTGCTCGGGCTGATCTTCACGATCATGCTCATCCCGGGGGACTTGGGGGGGAGGCCTTACACTCCGAGAAAAGGTTAGGCAATATCAAGGCAATCTCTGCTTATGAAAGCAGTCTTTGCTGGGGCCTACCGGTCATTTCTCGCCCTGCAGTTGGACAATCTTGAGGAACTGCTGGAACGGGCGCGCTCAGATGGATGGGCCCGGAGATTTATCATCAAGACAAAGTAGTCGCAAGGATCTAAAACAGTCAGCCACTCAAGGGGCACAATTAAAGACGCTCTCTCACTCTCCGGCTCTGGCTCTGGCTCTGGCTCTGGCTCTGGGATCAGGAACTGGAACAGGAGCGGGAACTGGAACGGAGAGTGTTGAAAAGTAAGGAAGCTTTAACAAATTACCGCCCAGTGGCCGCTGCAGAGATTTGCCAAAGCAACACCAACACCAGAGCCCTCGACCATCTTCAGCTGGGTTCTGCTTCAGCAGCCGAGCCTCGGCTTCGGCTTCAGATGCACCTCCAGCTCCAGCTCCATCTTCATCTCCATCTTCATCTTCTTCGCCAGCTCCATCTCCATCTCCATCGCCATCGCCATCGCCATCCCATCTCCATCTTCAGCTGCAACTCGATGTCCGTTCTTTGCCAGCGGCAAACTTGGGCGCACACACACCGCACACCGCACACCGACGAGGGCGAGGGCGAGGGCGAGGGAGCAGGAGGATCCTGGGGCTCCGGGGGCTCCAAGGAGAGGTCTGTGGCGCGGACCTTATAGAGCGAGCATCGCCGGGGCAGAGTCACTCATGTCATGACAGCAAACGAGCGAGCGGCAGACTTATGACTGAGTAATTGCTGGTGATATTTATGCGAGGAAGCGTCCGACTTTTGCGGTGCGTCTCTGTCCTGCTGCCGCTGCCCGGCTCCTCCGCCCCCCTGCGCCGCTCTTGCTTATTATCGCTTGCCCCACGATGCGTTTGCTGTGGCATATTGATTAACGGGAAATCTAAGGTCGAAGTCAAGGCTGGTGACCTGTGCCGTCATATTACGCATTCAGAGCTAAGGTAAATACGTGGAAAAGCATCTTAGAATGCGTACATCAGACGCGTCCCCAAGTTTAGTTTCGAAAAATGTGAAGAAATCCCCCCTCTAAACCTACTTCTAGTAATCACAACTTCAAATTGAACCCAAAGATCCCTCAAGATTGCCCCAAAGCTTCTCCCAAGTAGGAGATCCCGCGAGTCGTTGGGACCGCTCATCCATTTTGGGGCACACACACACCACCACGGCCCGGTGGATGTGGCTGCTGTGCGATGTTGCTGTGCTCGCTGCTCGCATAACATCACATACCGCAAAGCAGTGTGTTTGCTGTCTTTCGGAATGTAAATCATTCGCTAAGTACGCTTGATTTAGGCGACCATCGCACTACATTCTTCGGCGGGGACAGAGGGGTCTTGGGCAGCGGACTGGGATGCTGGGGATGCTGGGGATGCTGGGAGCCTGGCTGACAGATGGCCGGTCGTCCGCCTGACGTTTTGGGCCGCGCGATGCAGATACACGAGCACTTTCCAAGCGGACGACTGACGAGCTGACGACGAAAGCAATACGCCATACATAACTCATCGCACATAATGAGACTGCAATAATTCACTTGCTCTGCATGCTCTCTCTGCTGCGCCATCTCCCTCAAATCTCCCGGCTGGAAGCGTACCGAGATGCGGCAACCAGGCTCAGACTCAGCCCCAGTCGCTGGCCCAGACCCACACGCAGCAAAAACCCATGTCCTTTTGTTTATATTGGCCTATGAGTGGGGCAAATTACCCCCATATATCTTTAAATATTAAAATATAAATAATTATTAGTCACTCTTCTACAAGAACAGTCTGTTAACGTCTGCAGTCCTCTGCATATCCGTCCCGAAGGACCAAAAATGAGGAGAAACCTTGCAAACAAAATGCGAGCCAATAAAGAGGTGTTTTATCTCGCAATTTCCCACAGTGCATCCGCAGAAGACACTGCGTTTGCCTATCCGATTCAGCTGCCGGTTCGGATTCAGGTTCAGCTTGGCGGCGATCGCATTCGCATTCGCATTCGTATTCGTATTCGGAGTCGTCCGTCCGCAAGTGGAAATCTTCATGCACTCCTAGTTTTCTGTAATTAAGTGTAATGAGCGTAATTGCTAATGTGTAGCACGGATCGCCAAAGATCTCTCTCTTTCTCCAGCCTCGGCCGCAGATCAATCTCTCTGCGATTTAGTTGTAGCTCGGAGCAGCCTCATTCCGAGCCAAAGCAAAGCCGCAGCCAGAGCCAAAGCCACAGCCACAGCCACAGCCACAGCCAGAGCCACAGAGGATCGTGATCTCGGCAAAGTGAAATTAAAATGTATGACAAAGTGCGTGCAATAATTCGTGCAAGTTTAATGAGCGGAGCCGCAATGCGATGGACATCGTCTAATTGCACTAGATATGGATATTTTAATTGAATGAGAACGCTGTCATATTAGTGGCCAGCAATTAGTCCCTCGGCCGGGCCACACTTGGTCGTGTCGCTGACGGTCGATCCTGTTGCTGGCTGCCTCCTCCTTGCATTTGTTAATCAAATATTGTCGCCGGCCCATGCAGGGGGAGAAATGCCGAACACTGACATCCGAAAGATAGACCTTGAGGTTGGGTTATCACAATCAGCATCAGCTTCTGGCACATCGTCAGCCCTGAATTTTTGGCCAGATCTTTATTATTCTACATACGCCTTATGGGGACATCATTTCTCTGACTGCACGCACAGCTGCCGCTGGCATCGGATCGTCTGGGATCTGGATCGGGCCCAGACTAGCTCCATAATGGGCAACCAATTAACTGCAGTCCAGTCGCGTTCGGTTTAATGAACTGTCCAGGATTACATGAGCTCGAGCTCGACTCGAGCACTCGAGCACTTTGGCACTTGGGCTCCGGAGGCACCTGAGGCAACTGGGGAGCGACTCTGCAACTGCAACTGCCGATATCTGTTAACAAGATCGACACCGCATTCCACATCCCTTAAAAAGGAAGGGGTTCGGGTACGGGCGCGGGCACGGGCACGGGTGGGGGTAGGGAAAAGGAAAAGGAAAAGGAAAGGAAAGGCCCGAGGAGAGAGCAAAGAACGACGGATTCCATATTCAAATATTTGTCCATCGCACTCGCCTGTGAAGTTTTGTCCTGGCTTTGTTGTCGTTGTCCCAGAAAGGGGTTCCGTCAATATTGGACAGGCCACTTGTGAATTGCGACCTCTGCTCCAGCCCCTCCCCTGTGTGTGTTTCCATTGAGTGATTGCCTTCATGTTTGACTGATTGACTTGCGCCTCTGCCCTCCCTCTCCAGCTGTTTGCGCCCTGATCCTGCGCAGCGATAAGCTGGCTCCGGCAGGACATCACAGGCACACGCTCATCAATTTTCACGCTGACCTAACATCGGATGCGAACTGCACACGGAGAGAAATCTTGAGATGATTCAGGAAAATAGACTGGGAATACTTGAGGGAAACTGGAACGCAAGAAGGCTGAGCAATTACAAGATACTGTATTTACATGACTCAATGCTCAATCCTTGCTGTTCTGTGGCCGGATTATTCCCGAATTCCCCTGGCTTCTCCAATTCTCGCCGGCATCTCAGCATCGGCAACACCCAGGGAGCCCGTCCCATAAGTCTGGCGCCAAGCTGGCCATTAATTATAACGCCTCCATTGTCGCAATGCCCATCAGAATCGGCTGCGTTCCGCTGGAATTTGTCGGTGATTTCCCTCACCTGGGTGGTACTGGGTCGCCCACCTTTTGCGTGATTTTCGCATGGGGCAGTTGCCGTCGGCCGCAAAAGGTCAAGAGGCTGCATTGTGTGCGTGTGTGTCGCATTCATTGACAATTAAAACATGTTGGCCATTGTCCCCGCCATGCCCGGCACTGATCACTTCATTGTGTGCGACTCTCGGCCAGCTGTCCCTTGTGTGCCGGCCTGCAACCCCTCGGCCTCGCTCCTCCTCGATGCGGAGTCCGTGATTCGATTGTCGTTGCCGAGTGGGCGCGTCACCTTTGATCTCTCGGACGAGGGGCTGCTGGTCTTTCATAATTTCTGTCACTTTATGTTCGAGTGCTGCCGGACAATTGAATCCCATTTTCGCAATTGAAAACACCTTTTTCGACCTTATTAAGCGGAAAACGCCAAAAGCGAACGTCAGGAAAAGGCCGCCTCATTGTTAAGTGATCGTAATTTATTTGGGCCAAGGCGCCGCTTAGGCGGCAACAGTCCTGGCCCTGGTCCTGGGTCAATAGGGTTTTTAATGGGATTAATAAACGGACAGAGTTGCAGGAGTTTCAGCTGTTTTTTCTGTGAGAGCCAAGCGGTGGCCAGGGAATCCTTATCCTTCGAAGGCATACGGATTGGGGAGCTCTTAAAGTGGGGGGTAATATATAAATAGTTCAGGGATACATATATATTTTAAGACTCTCCCTGCATGGACTTGAAAACCATTCGAAAATTAGTCTTGCCCTTTTACGTAGCTTCTGAAAACCTTCTCTGTACTTGGCGATTTTCCCAGAAACCCTACACTTTTCCGCCTCCCAGCACTTTGGCTCTTTCGATTTGTATTTTTTTCCAGTAGAGTCAGCAACTCGGATTCAACCTCCAATTGTGCAGCTCCACGAGAACGGGATGGGGCTGTTGATTGCCCAAGAGCAGCAGAGGCAGCCGTGGCATCAGCAGCTGGTCGGAAAAGAGCTTTTGATTCCGTGAACGGAGAAACTGCTGAGCCGCGAGAAGATTTCAACACCTCAGGGCCCCGCCCCTGCACGCCCCCGCGGCAGAATCGAATCTTCCGGGGCGGCGGCGAGGATAGATTCCCACACAGGGAGATCCCGCTGAGCCAGCAGTTCGCAGCAGTCGTGGGAGAGCCGCGACTCCACGCGAACGGTTTTGAAATCGGAATCGAGAACTATAGCCTTGTATGTGTGTATATTGGCGACACTGGACAGATGCTACTCCCACCTTGGGGCTTCTTGGGAACGTTTAGGGAACGTAAATGTAACGCCATTATCTGAGGAAATCTGCAGCGGAAAACATAACTCAAAAATACACGCGGCGAATACAAGTTAAATATAAAATGAGAGGGAAAACAAGGGAAAACACACAAATGAAATAAGATATTTTAAATTAATTGCCGGGCCAGAAACAAAACAGAAACAGTTCCCGTGCACGTGACCGGGGGACGCGAGCATATCCAGACTTGGGTCTGGGCAGAGATCGGGGACACGGGGCGGAGTGAACATTTAGATTAGATCAGTGGCCGAGGCGCAAAAGTTCATTCAGCAGGAGCCAGGGAAGGAGCCGGGAGCAGCGAGGGTACAGACCGGGGGATACCTTGAGGCATCTTGACATATATAGCTTCTGCACTCGATGGATATTCAGTGATCGAGCCACACTCTCTTGACTGTTAAGCCCCATTTGGGAAAAATAAATATACTTTCATGGATATAAACAATCCCTGTAATAATTTCCACCCCATGTACTCAGTTGTTTGTCCGAGCTGTGTAATTAATGCTCTAACTTCCTTGCAATCGCAATCGCCGAGTCCCAATCTCTGTTTCCAGAAACGAGGCCACTTCTAAGGGAAGCCATTTAAGTGATGTCAACCCCTAGATAGATAGATGGACATGGCCAAGGCTCGCCCATAGTGCATATACCCGCACACACATCCCGGCTGAGAGCTGCGAGCTGAGAGCCGAGGGAATCTCAACATTTCTCATAGAAAGACATAATTTTCAATTTAATAAAGGTCAGGCCAATAAAAACCTATCAAAACTGAAGATATATGCGAGCTACGTGCACCTGAAGGGGACACGAAAAGGGTTGCGGCAGGCAGGGCGAGATCGGGAGCCATGAATGGGATATCGCATAGTTGCATGTGCGCCAGCCTCGGACCTGGCCAAGAGCACCTCGGGGTGGAGGCGGAGGAGGCTGCCGCAGGGAGAGGACACAATAAAACCGAGGCGATAACCATCTGTAATGGGGACCCAGGCGGGCATCTCTCACTCCCGCCCTATCTTTGGCATATTAAATTGTTGAATCAGTCACCGAGAGGAGCCGGGATCGGGATCGGTGCAGGGATAGGGATAGGGATCGCTGCCCAGACAAATCGGAGCACGCACACAGAGTCGAGTCCGAAATTAATGACAATTGCTGATTGTGTGCGATAAACTGCGATGCCCGGCCAGAGTGCCAGAGTGCCGGAGTGCCGCAGTGCCGGAGTAAACCGCAAGCGGAGGGTTCGCCGCAAAGGAGGGAACACATCAAATCCAGAGCTCAGTGAAGGTGCGCGCGTAGATCCCAGGGCGGCGATAACGCCGGAGAATGGAGAATCTGAGGCCGGGAACGGGAAGAACGGCGAACGGAGAACGGAGAACGGCGACAACAATTTCTCGTCGTTAAACCGCCGGTGTGTGTAGTGTGCAGTGTGTAGTGTGTAGAGTGTGGTGTGTGGTGTGGCTTTGTGCGTAGCTGACAAAAAGGGCAAGGGCAAAGGTGAACCGGAGGAGGGAATTATTATATGGCTCGTAAAATATTTGAACAAGTCTATAAATGCCGCGTAATTCTGCTGCAATTAAAGCCCCGATCGTAAAAGGGAATTGTTTGGACACTTTTATGTCCCCCTCCCCTCTCTGCCGCTCTCGGCGGCCGCCCCGGCGTATGCGCAATTTCTGTGGGAATCAAACTCCAGGTGTAATTGATACGGCGCCAGGCCACACACAGGCCGTCGATGGAGGAAGGAAAACTCTCGCTTGTTGTACTTTCAATGTTTTCTTCTGTATTTGATTTGATTTCTTTATAAAATTATGTTACCTACACAAAGCTAAGCACATAAGAGGCGTGTATATCGTACATGGAGATATATGTTTGGGTTTGTGTTTGTGATTGTGTTGTGTATACAGTTTGTGGCCTTCGTGGAGCGGTCTCAGCATTGGATTGGGTTTCCTTTAATCATCTACTATCACAGCGTCGTAATACAAGGCAAAGTAGCCACCGATCTATCGGATCGCACTTAGTATCTAGCGGAATGTGCGGCAGAGTGTTGGCGAGTTCTCGAAATAAATAATACAATGGGCTTAGGCGCTACTAAAACTACTAAAAAAAAGGTCATTCGTGCTTAGATTAAGGAAAGATAGAGCCTGGGCTCCCCTCCGCTTCGTTCGGCTTGGGGAATTGTTCTATCTACTTATTCGGTTTTGTCATAGCCTTGGGCGTCTCCGGAGGACTCCGCGTGAGTGGTATTCGTGGTGTAATAAATAGGGATGTGTGTGTTCAATAAATTAGGGATGTCTTCAATGGAATGAGCCTCGTTCTGGAATGGAGGTTTCTCTGGTTGTCTGACTCTGGTCTAGCTCTTGAGCGGCTTCTCTGCCGCGGCCACCGCAGCCGCCGCCGCCGGCTTCCTCCGGCACTTCACCTGCTGCCTCTGCCTGGCCAGTATCCGCCGGACGCTCTTCAGATACTGCATGAACTCATACTTGGCGAACAGCGCGTCCATGGGCAGCTGGGCGGACAGTGGTGGCGGCTCGACTGCCTCATTCCGGGCTGCCAGGCTGGCCTGGAGGTGCAGCTGGACCAGCGGCGTCTTGAACTGCTGCAGCCGCTTCTCCATCAGGGCCAGCGGCACCACCTTAAAGCTGGCGGGCGACTGCGGCCGCCTGGTGCTATTGATGGCCATCTCCACATTGCAGAGCACCCGCCTGGCGGCGGTCCGCATGCGCTTGAGATCTGCCGACATGGCGCTTTCCGCCTGCAAGTTGGCGTAGTCCCAGTGCAGCTTCGTGTGCCTCAGGTAGCTGAAGGCGGCCACGTAGAACTGCAGGTCGCGGTGCACGTGGCGCAGGTTCAGCTGCAAGGGATCAGAAAGGAAGTGGGGAAAGGTTGTGGTTAGTTTCAAGGTCAATATAAAGTGAATAGGCTTAAAAATAGACTATATGTAGGAGAGTTTGAAGGTGATATGTACTCGGGATAATCCGTTTTTCAATCTAATTTTCAAGGAGCTTTCATGTATCCCAAAGATACAAATTCAAGCTTATAAATACATATTGATTGGTTGTCCAACTCATATTTCCCTGGAACTATTCTTGACCTCATACAGGGGGGCTTGAGATTGAAAAATACTCGGAATTGGTTGATTTTTAATTCCGTTTTAGGCGAAAGATTTCATTTTTAGCATTTAAATGCAAGCTTAAAATGTATTAAAGGTATTACCAAGCC
Organism: Drosophila diplacantha; assembly: GCA_018874655.1. Lineage (NCBI taxonomy): Eukaryota > Metazoa > Arthropoda > Insecta > Diptera > Drosophilidae > Drosophila > Drosophila diplacantha. The sequence goes on along the minus strand of JAEIIO010037919.1, from coordinate 6,460 downwards.
GTGTATCTACAGGTTGTCTTACTCCTACTTCCCTGTTATCTTTTCCTCAAAGATGAACCCCCCAATTCGCACTGCCTGACTTATACGTCGTGAGATGATAAATATATATTTATCGAGACTAGCTCACTTTCAATACCACTACTCTCGAGGTGCTTAATTGTATCTTTCAGATACAAATTTACCCCTAAAGATTAAGCATCTGTAACCTTGAAGATAAGAGTTTAAGCCTAAAGACACACATCTGAGCGGTCTTGTAGCTGTGCACCTACAGATAGTCCTACTCTGCTTCCCCGTTATCTATCCCCAAACGCAAACCCCATAAATGCCCGCGTTCTGACTGATATATCGTGCGATGAAAAATCCCATCGTGGCACTGTGGGGCCAGGAACTACAGGCGCTATCTATATGGATGAAGGGGCTTCCGCCTGCTCCACTATTTCCAGGTACGTGCAATAGTTCGATTGTTTTGGGTTGACTGAACCGCCGGGGCAGCGCTGTGGGCTGCGCTGCTGCCGTCGCTGTCGCGGCCTGAAAGTGAAAAGCGAGCCAAGCGCTCTGCTCTCTCGCTCTCGCTCGTGCTCGAGTGCTAGAGTGCTCGTGACGTTGTCGGCCTGCGCTCTCGCTCGGCTTCGGCTCGACTCGACTCGACTCGTCTCGCCTCGGCTCGGTGTTCGGCCCAGTTCGGCTCGGCAATTTCATTCATGACGCTCGCCCCCGCCGGCCGCTGATTCCCCCCTTCAGCCCAGCGCCTGCCGGGGGAATCCACGGCTCGCCTCGCTTGGTTGCCATGAATCACGTATACGCCCCGCCGTACCGCACCCCTGCCCAAGCACGCGCCGAGTGTGTCACTGCAAATAATGAGCGTTGAAAAAGCGCTCAAACATATCGCATATCGTTGACTCCTGCGCCCCAGCCGATCCGATCCGATCCGATCTGATCCGTTGCGACCGCCGTATCAGCGTTTCCAAATAATGCCATTATGTGCGAACCTATGACGTCAAAAGGCCGCGGATTCGCGGTGTAGAGCAGGGGGGCCGTCTATAAATAGAGTTCTATCAGTCCGTCTTGGCACCTCGTCATCGCTCTGGGTTCCGCTGTGGGTTCCGCTCCGGACAGCAGCGGCAGCAGCGGGATGTCAACAATTAGTTGGCATTGACGTAGCCGGTACCGACTAAATATTGACACACATCCCGAGCGGCAAGTTCCCGGCTCTCGTACAGCGAGAGAAAAGGGGGTGGCAAGTATATTTCCCCCAGCTGGCATAGATCCAATTACTAGCACTCTTTTCTCCCTGTGTAGTGCCAGGCTTGTAGCCGGGTACTTTTCCCCCACCGTGAATGTGTGACGACAATTGAGAAATTTCAGCGAAAGCCGAGCTTGGCTCATCGCCCCGAATAGGCGATTGACTGAGCGAATAGAGTGACGCGAATGGCCAAAAGCTGATGGCTGATGGGTAATGGCTGATGGCTGATGGGTGATGGCTGATGGCTGATGGCTGATGAGCTTGGGCACACATCAACTAGATATTCCCATGAGGCGACCTTTGAGACACACCTGCACCTTGGCCGAGCTCGACTTTACGGTGAGTTGGCGCTTTTTGCGCTCTTGTCTGGAGGCAAAGTTCAGTTCAGCTCGGCTCACTCTTAGTGCCGGTCCACCTCCCACGATCTCGTTTACGGTAGCCCCCGCCATAAAGCCTTTATGGCTGTGCCAAGTGAACTAAACCTTTCTGGTTGTCTGCAGATAATTCTGTCTTGCACAAAACTTTCCCGGACACCTGAGCGAATTAGCACGTTGAACCGATCCAATCTCGATCGATCCACACTCCCCCGACTCCAAGTCCTGTTTGGCGGTCACGTACATAGCTGTTGTATATTTGCTTGCCCTCGATATAACCCAGCTCTGATTAGTCAATTATTCTGCGAAACCCAGCGGGCACACATTCCTTAGCCCACCCTTCCTGGAGGCCCCACCTAAACGACGACATTATTCACGGCTGAGCTTATCGCTCGAGTGGGGTTTTCCCTCAGCTGGGTTTGCTCGGAAACTATTTCCGAATTCCTGCGCTCGTTTTCAGGGTATCGGGTTTCCTTTGGCTGGCTCCGTGGAGAGGCTACTCTATTCAATAATTCAGATATCGCCGCCGAAACCAATTCAGATTTCAGTTTGATTTGCTTCTGTTGGGCCGCTTTTGTTGTTGTTTACTTGTCAAAAGTGTAAATAAAATGTGCCGCTTGATTTTATTTTGTTTGTGCAACGAATTAGCCACTTCGAAATGAGCCCCGCGGTTCGGATTCGTATTCAGAGTCCGAGCTTCATTTCGGCTATGAGAAACAGCCTCCGCTTGAGCGCCATAAAACGTGAGCCGGCTCGAGTGGTCAGCAGGGGCTGCACGGATCGATCTATATAAACAATACTGGGACTGGGACTGGGACTGGGACTGGAATCGCGCGCGCGCCTTCAATTTGCTCTTAATCTTAATGTGGTTATGGCATCGACCACCAATGTTCCGGCTCGCCTCGATCGGTGTCGTGCCGCTGTTGTTTGCCAATGCAAATCGACGGCTAATGGGGCGTCCCGAATTGCCGGCTAATGCTGACGAATCGAGCGAGGGGTGGTCAATGAGTTGGGTGGCCCTAATCTTAGCACGTATCCCGCCCAAGTCTGGCTTTCTACTGAGCCTGGCAACCGCTCTACCCCAACACCTGGCTAATGAATAGTCATAAGCTCGAGAAACTAATGGAGCAACCCCCGGGCAGCTCTTGGCACGATTCCCCGGACTGGGAAGCGTACTCCGATTCGGTTTCGGACTCATATGACCGCCGAGCGAGCGGGCGAGTAAGCTTGTGACGGCCCGTTTGCACCTACGCAGGTGACCGGCGCGGGCGCCTCACGTGACCCCGTTTATCACCTCGCATCCCCTGGCAACAGCGCCGAAGAGCCCGCTGGCCGTGTTTGAGGTTTGTAAACGATCTTCGGGCTCTTCGCACCCGTTAGGTATAGAATAGATCCGCATTGAAGCGCGGTTGTGGATATCAAATAGGGAGAGAGTTGGCCCCGGTAACTCGGACTGATTCCCCCCTGGCCGGTTAGGACCTTGGCTCTCACCTGCTTGCTGCTGTTGTTGAGCCGGGGCAGGAACTTGTAGTGCTGCCTGTGCAGCTCCCACTTGCGCAGCTTGGAGATGTCGATGGCCTTGTTGGTGCCCGTGCCCAGCTCCCGGATGGAGTTGGTGGTGTTCCGCGACTTGTCCTCGGCCTGCAGGGTCCTCAGCTCCCTGCCGGTCTGGTTCTGCAGGCTCTGCAGGGCCTGTAAGGTAAGAATTTGGGGTTAGTTTAGCTAGCGACATCCTTGCTCCTCGTGGAGGCTTCTCTACTCACCATTTGCCTCTTCTTGCAGACATTGGAGTGGGGCTTGGGCTGCGTGTTCCGCGCATGCCACCTGCCGCCGCACGTGTTCACCCAGTCCAACTGGGCATTGCTGGCATTCAGCTCCAGCTGGAAGCGCTCCCGGAAGGTGGTAGGCGGGTGTCCATGCCGCTTCTGCAGGCGCTTGGCCACTGCCACGCCTGGGGAGGCGGTCTCTGGAGTGGGAGCTGCTGCAACACCGAGGGCACCGCCACCGCCGGCGAACTGCTGAAGCTCACACATGGCGACCAGGGCGAGCGTCAGTAGCCACCAGACTCTGTTCGAATGACGACGTCGCTCCACGGGCGGCGGTGGCGGTACCGTTGAATTCCCTGCGCTGGCCGTTGTGCCGCCGCTTCTACTTCTGCTTCTGCTGACGCCGAGCGGGCAGTCAGCTGTCGTCTGGGGAAAACAGGAGGAAAATTCAATGAGAATCGAACATAAAATTGGGAATAGTTGGGGGTCCATTGGAAAGCTAGGATCTCCTTGACCTGGCCTGCTCATTGCTAGTTTTTCCCCAGCTTTTCAAGAAAACCCATTCAACATAGTAGGGAAGAGCGTGGACATTAAAGTTTTCCCTCTTCTGGGTGCCAAGTATCAAGGATTTCCCCGGGAGCTTCTCCTAAATTATTTCCACTGTCTGTGGACATTTTTCCATTCCCACACTCGCTCCATGCGTAACTCCCTGACGTCAGAGCGCTGTTTAGCATAAGAAAAGTGTTACAGAGCGAACCCCAAGTTCCGTCGATACATTAGTTAAAATTATAGTTTTTTCTACTTCGGATATTTATTTATATACGAGAGATTGGGGTCTGGCCAGACGTCAGCTTGCCCGTGTCGGGGGAGCAATTACCATAAGTCAAGACTAAACCACCGAACCGACTGGTTGTCTGCCAGCTTTCGGCGGTACACGGGCTTTGTGTGAGCGCAAAGATATACATTTGTGTTTATAGATAGATATTCGGGCAGGTAAGTGTGTGCGACGCCTGCTGATAGCTCGGGGATTCCCGCTGGACATAATCGCAATTGTTTGGGGGCCCGAAGCGTGCGTGATTTGTTATTGTTATCGTTTGCGCTATTGCTATTGCCACTGCCGTTGCCGTTGTCGTTGCTGTTGCTGTTGCTGCCTTTATCTGGCTGACATAATTATTTAAAATTAAAAATAAATTTCTTTATTTGGCCGAAATTTTCTGGCTGAATCATCGTGGCGGTGGCGGTGGGGTAGGCCCTGTCCACTCCACGCGCGTATCTACACTGGGCAAAATGGTCAACGAACCTGGCCACCGGACTTCTTGCAAGAGTTTGTGAAATTCGCTCGCCTCGCCCTCGCCTCGTCTAGGCCCGGACCTTGGCCATGCCCAATCGCTCGGCGCTGACGCATGCCTGAACCCCTCGGCCCACGTTCCACCCTCCGCCAGGGAACGTGTAAATTAATTTCACATGTTTGACTCTTTTGCTTTTTGGTTTACGGATTTCGGATGTCTGATCTCGGGTGTCGGATGTCGGGCCAGTCAAGGTCCTGGGTTCCAAACAGTAGCTAAGCTAGAGAGTTGACAAGGATAATTGTGGGTGTGATTTACCCACAGTGAGGACCCCTGCCTTATGATTCGTCCCCTGGCAATGCTTAGAAGACATTGCCTATTGGACTAACCGCAGAGAGCTATGATTCATAATGTACCAACTTGAGTGAGTTGGGAAAGCACTGCCGCAGATGCACTGGCAGTGGGAGGAGTGCAGGGAAAAGAGTGATTCACCCAAGGGCCAGATCGACACCATCGCCTTCCGGGGGGTGCTCCTTCGGCCACCATGACATGTCCATGTCCCGGGCAATTTCATCACCGCTACGATGTGATTACACCTTGTCAATATACATATATGGGATGTCTGGCCACCACCCCACACCCACACCCCAGCCTGTGCTACTCTTATCGCCAGGCGAAGCACGCACAGGTGAGTTCCGCTCGCTTCGTTTTGTTTTCATTCCAACGCTGCCTCCTCTTGGCCAAAACAAAACGGAACAAAACAAAGCGAAACGAAACGAAACAGAACCCGGGGACTTTTTTCTTTTTACTTTTATGCCCCCAAGTGTCCAAGTCACGTAATTAACTCAAAGCTGCTGCACTCGCTTCGCTTCTACTCACCATTTACATAAAAATCGCTGGCTGGAAATTCCGCACAAAAGTGTTCCCAAGCAGGATACTTCTTGTTCACTCGCGATGGAAACTTTTTTGGGAACTCTTCGGCTGAGGGAACTTTCGAGAATGCAGAACACAAAAAAAAAAACGAATGCTCTTGTTGAGGGAAACACGGACATGCGAATCACTTTGTTGGACTTTTTGGCGAACTTGATTCGGTGGTATATTTCGCGTTAAGTGTCGACGCGTTGCCTTCGACTGTCTGCCAAGATTTGATTCCGATCCGATCGAAATGCCCGCCGTCGATGTCGAAGTCGCTGCTGATTTCTCGCCGGGGAGAGCCGTGCCGAGCGTGTGGAGAGTGTAGGTTGGAGATTGCACAGTACAGAGTGGAGAGTAGAGTAGAGTGGAGAGTGGAGAGTGGAGAGTGGAGTGGAGCGAATTGGAGTGGCTTTCTCGTTGCTTTTTGCTTTTTCGCATGCAGCTACTTGGGGCCGGACGACGGAGACGGAGACTGAACTCCTCAGTTACTATGAGCATACTAATGAGGAGGCGGAGGCCCATGCCCATACCCCCACCCATACTTATGCCCTTCCAGCCAGAGAGAGAGAGAGAGCGAGTGCCTCTCTGAGTGGCTGTGTGTGTGCTATGAGTGTGCAATCTCTGGGCAGCGCCAGAAAAGCGCTCAAAACACTTTTTTGCCCAAAAGCGAGTGCCAAGAACGAAACACAAACAAACACAAAGCGAGAAAGCCATCACAGCCAAAACGTTGGCGGCAACAGCTGTGCGAGTGAGCGTAGAAGGGTCTCGACTGGGTTGGCACCCTGTAGTCATCTATATAAGAGATCTATTAAAACAAGTAGCAATTTTCTTGCTTTTTATTACCTATTCTATAACAAAATAAATATGTATATTGTG
>JAEIIO010037847.1:0-14117 GCA_018874655.1 Drosophila diplacantha | reverse complement strand
CTTACTTAGTTATTTGTAAAGATATAAATATATGGCATGCTCTAACGCCAAATTAATATTTACTAATACCAATTCCCATACCGTCTATTTGATAACGTCGGACAAGGCAGCGTGAAACCATTCTCCTAATCAGGCTCAGATACAAAACTACATGTCCACATAGATAAAGATACAAGTATCTGAAGGATAAGCAACGGACCCTAGCGAATATAGACACGTGTTCTTGCCCTGCGATGATGCGGGACTATCTAATCGTAGAAGGAATGCTGGGGGCGACAAAGTCCTCAGGGCTAATCGCAATTTCCAATCGCCGGCGAGTTAGTTTTTCCTGTGAATTCGCTGGCAAATTGATATCTCGCAGATATCCTATCCTATCCTATCTTGTAGCTGCAATTACGACTAACAGCGGGCGATCGGCTTCGCTGCCCAGCATGCCCTGTCGAGGACCCTTTCTTGCTATATATTTGTTTTCGCCATACCTGTACCTACTCCGATTTCCCGATCGATTTCAGACCCAAAAACGAGCGCACACGCTTCAGCATTTTGCGGATATTACTATTACTTCGCTTTGCCTTCTCCTTGGTAAGGATCGCCAGGCCAGGCCAGGCCAGGACTTTTGGGTAAGGTAATTAATAGTCGCAGCCGGATCTGAGTCGCTGGCGATCAAAGCGTTTCCATTAACCCGGCCGAGGCGTGAACAATTATGCCCTAAACATTTGGGTCAAACACTGGTCACTCCTTCGAATCCGACATAGATTCTTTGGCTTCCGCCAATTTAGAGCATTCAATTCAGAGCACCAGCTCGCAGCAGGTTGTCCCTTTAATTGGGGTTTCTTGAGGTTCTCTCTGGCGAGTTCGTGGAAGAACAACAAGTGCTCCGGCGGTTTCATTGAGCACCAGCGCCTCCCATTCCCATTTAATTCTATTCGATCCGCTCCGATCGCTGCTTAGGGGGCGTGGTCGCGGGAAGCCAGCGAGACGGCGCTAAGATGGAAACACTTTGCATAGGCCTCGAACCGGCGGATCGAAACAGACCCACAACCAGAACCGATTGCAGATGTGAAATGGTGGAGGAAAGCTAACAAAGCATGGCGAATCGCTGATACGCTTCACGAGCGATTTGATCTGCCAACAAGAGTGTGTGAAACAGATCACAGGTGGCAAGGAAGCTGGAAGGGATGGGGAAATCACGGAAGACGTCCCCACTTATAATTAAGCTGAATATTCAATTTATACAGAATAAAGAATAAGAATAAGAAATAAGAATAAAGAACAAGTTTCTTACGTTTGCCTAAGACTATAAACAGATCATTGCAATGAATAACCCTGAATATGGCTGGGATATTGAAAGGATATGTGGCTGCAGAACGTCGTTTCTTTCTCACAGACAGATCTGATTTATCTAAAAATAGCTTATATTTCCACAGATTTCCTGGGAAGCCTTTTGCCTAACCAAAGCGAAGGCTCCACTCCCCGAAGTAAGAGTGTTCTTTTCTCCGAACAACTTGTTAACTCCTCCTCGCCTCGCTCTAATCTCTATTGGTTCTCCGACTGACTAACTGACTGATTGACGTCTCACTGAAAGTAACCATGAGTCGCCGGAGTTGTGAAAGAGTTTCGAGCTGCAATTGACAGGCAACACGCGCTCGCTCAGGACTGTCATCGCCTTCAAGAGCAAACAAATTTGGATATCCCAACGGAGGCGAGTCAGTCAGGGAATGAGGGCAGATCTCAGTTCTCAGTAAAGTGGTTCCGTCCACCGCGTGCTGGTAAGTTCGAAAAGAGCTCTTCAGCTCTAGAGGTGGAAAGTCAGGCATTTGAGTGCTAAATGATGTCTACTCTTTTGGATTAAAAAGAAACTAAATTAGTTTGAAGGAGGTTAACAAATCCATGGCTCGGTAGAATAACCCCTCCTTGCTACGCTTGAAATTACAAGCCAAGCGGAAGGAAGTGGCAACCATTATTTCCTTTGCCCAAGGAGGAGAAACATGGAGAAGCAAATATGCCACAGAAATGATGGTAAAACCACAGAAATTATCGAGGTGAAAGGAGGGCCAGGACCCTCGTCCTCGTCCTCGCACAGGATATGCGCGCACAGCAAATTGAGTTGTTTCCTGCGCCTTAAATTGCACACTCACGATCGTGACGATCCTGGCGTGGCAAATATGATTACTGATAAGCAGTTCTTTGCTCTCCCCTCCCCCGGTCCAATTACACACGCCGTCTAAAATTTCAGGACCTCTCGACATTTTCCAACGACGCGGCGTAATCAGAGATTTCCAACACCTTGCCCCACTGGCAGAGCCATTTCCACAAACTAATTAAGTTTGAGCCTCGGGGCGACATGCGCAGCGAATGCGCTTAACAGCTTTCTCCCAGACTCCCTTCACACCAGATCAAGGAAGGGAAAACTGGACATGCCTGTTGTAATGGGTTTAGAGCCTCCGATCAGCACGCGCGCCGCCTCTACAATAATGGATAATGCCGCCGAGTGAGTGCTCAGGAAATCCAACAGCTAATTTTGAAACTCTCCTCTCCTCTTCCCTTCGAATGATGCGCAATTTTCGGATAATCCCAGGCCCTGGGTTCCCTGCTAAAATTATCTGGACATCATCTTGGTCTAATCGGTTGGCAGAGATCTCTGTTAATGTTTCTCGACATTAGCTACGTCTAAGGCCAAGGATAGTAAAGCCTCGATTATTTATGCAAACAAACAAATTCGGTAGGGAATGAAGCAGTGCACGTGTTTTATTGTACGAGAACCTATAGAACTGCCACAAATGAGCAAGTAATTAAGCTGGAAAATACTTTAAAGCTGCCAGATTTGTAACGTTATTTGCGTTTCTATTTAATGACAAGATAAAGGCTGGGAAATACTTTGTATTTTCTATTTTGAAGTACATTTTGTCTCGAAAAAAACGATAGGAAGGTTTCCGTTGTAACCAACTATTTGTAAGAGCCTAACATTTTGCAATGCTGATGATTTCCCAGGTATCAATACCAAAGCTATAGATTTCCCAGCTAGCGACCTCCCAGTTTTCGTCTTCAGTTAGCGATTTACCAGCAATCACGCCTCAATTGTCTCCGGGGATATATGGCTATATGTACATTCCTTTTCTATATAGAAAGAAGGCAATTTGCGGCGGCAGATGCGCTGCGCAAGGACAATAAATGTGCCACTGCGCAGGCGCATCTTTATCTCGAATCGGACTCGGACTCAGACTAGGCCCAGGACAATGAGGACTCAATTCAAACAATTGACGAACGCCCACGGAAATGGAGGTAAATGAATTGAATGGCTATCGAATTGAAATGAAAATGGGAAAACGAAATTCGGAAAATGACTGCCCAGAAATGGCATTGAATCGAAGATCGGGGAAAGCCCCGAGAGGAGGCCTGAGCCATAATAGAGACACGGCCCGAAAACAGCCAAAGTAAGATGTCACGCATATCTGTAGTAAAACGCGACCAGCAGAGCGGAGGAAGGACCACCAGAGTCCTTTTTTTGCCCTTTGTCTTTCTGCTGTCTCCTGGTGCCGTGAACGCGGGGGTCGCCGAATGCCAAGCGTATATATGTGGCATATAGAATATATATACGAGTGTATTTCGGTTTGGCAATGCGGTCAAAACATTGTCCCCGAGAACAATGCCGGTCCATGGGACATTTGGGACCGCCCAACACGACAGGATCGACAGGATTGACAGGATCGACGGGATCGGTGCTCGAAAATACCTTGAAATGAGCAAGGAATATACTATATCCGAGTTCTCAACAGCCATTAGCATGCTGGGCCAGGGATGAGCCCCTGGCCGAGTTCGCAGGACACAGGCTAAACAGTTTCTAATTGTCGTGGCGAATCGCAGTAGGCCTTGGTGTTTGTGTTGGCCAAATATTTATACACAATTAGCGAAACTGGCACGAGTTGGCCAGCTGCAACCCACCACACACACACACCTGGCTCCTCAGCTGGGACTAGCTGCGGTCAGTCCGAGTCCCAGAGGGCCAACATCCACTACCAGCATCTCCGGCACACGAGCCAGACGCCTGCCGGCCAGCGAATTTGTCTGTTTATTTGTATACTTTATGCTGGTATCTACTTATCAGAGACCTCCTTCGCCCCAGCCCTTCCTGGTAATGTCAATCGAATCCCCGGCCAGGCTCTTCCCGTTCATATCCTTTTTTTTTTCTTACTTGGAACTGACCTGGGGAATCGGAAATCCAACTCAACTCTTCCGTTTTTCCACCGAAATATTTTGACACTTAAGCAGCAGCAGCGCACGCCCTCACGATCCTCACAATCCATACATCCTTCATCCTTTTTGGCACTTTTCGGCGGAAAACAGAGCTACTGTTTATCCAGGGGGCTGGGACCACTTAAGTGGCTTAGTCATTGTCTTGGCGAACCCATTCCCATTCCCATTCCAGCTACCAACTGTCGCCAATAAAAATTTGCAACTAATTCTCCTGTGGCCTTTTGGTCAGCAGCTTCCGCGCATGCGCAGACACACAGCAAAAGTCAAATAAAATAAAATAAAATAAGGCCCGAAAACAGCCAAGAAATCGCTGAACTTTAAGCTGAGAGCGGCTCGTTAGTTGCCGATTTTATTTTTGATTTGTGTCGGCATATTTTGCATACATCAGCTTATGCCCGACTTCGAGGGCAGTTCCACGAGTCTCTGAAATCGAACAAAGCCAATAATACATAAAATTCACTTCGGAGGATTTCGATTTTAATGACGAATCGAAAATATATATGACCTTGGGCCATATTAATTTGAAGAACAAAATATACACTACTACTACACTTACACACTATTAAAATTAAACTAATTACACAACCAAATTTTTTTTCAATTAGCCACAATTTTGCATGCCTAAGTTCGAGAGATTTTGTTGTAGTTGAACTTAAAAAATAAAAACTGTTTAAAGAACACCCATAAAGACTTATCGTAGACCACCATAATTCCAACTCCATAAAAAAAATTAAAAACACAGAAATCCTTAATTGAACCTTTGCCTCCGCTGAGATCAAAGAAAACCCCAAGGTAACCTTCACAACTTTCCATTCCGTTTATGAATTGGAATACAGCCAAACCTTCGACGCGACATCAAGAGCAGAATCTCTCGGTGGGACCTCGCCTCGAACCCGAAAATGAGGACCAATCAACACCGCAAAGGTGGCACTCGAAATTATTTCACAATCAATTCGGCTCTGGCGGCATTTTGCCATCTAATTATAATCGAAACGGATCTGAAGGAGCCGCCGACTAACTAAGGGAAAATTTCAAGGCATTCCTGCCCGAGCGCTGCGAGTGGAAATGCAGATCGACCGGCGGAGGGAGAAGGAAAAGAGAGATGCTCTAATTAAAATTGAAATGAAGTGCCCAAGATGCAGAGCAGCGAAGAAGGTCCTTCACAGGTACCCAAATGGGAAGAACAAAAAACTAGGATAGGTCTAGGCTGCAGGGCAATAAATTCCAAGGCCCGAGGCCCGAGGTCTTTAGGGGTGGTCCTCCATTGGCACGTTCGTTGGCCTCGGCTTAGGAGTTGCCCAAAGATATTACAATAAAAAACGCATTTCTCCCGTGAAGCCGTCTTTCGGGGTATCCGTTCGCTCGGCCTCATTATTAGAGCAATCCCTATTATGTGTGGATGCCAAAATGCATCACATCGGAAACTAATCCCGCGCTGGCGCAGCCCACACACGTCTCCCTCGGCGGGAAAGGATTAGCATGACCCTACTGCCCTGGCCCGTATTACGGACCGTCTCCTCCCCGGCATTTTCACTATTATTTTTTATTATTATGAGTATTGCCATGGCGAATGGCCAGGACAATGGCCAAGTGTGAGGGCCAAGGGCCAAAACAATCGGAGAACAATCAACGAATGCGCCACTTTTGCCATTGAAGTGCAATTGCGCGTTCTAATCGATTCAGGCCGAATCCGAGACGAGGCGATCCCGTCCGATTCCCAGATCAACTCTTAAGGAGAAACTAATTTCATGCCCGGAGAGATCGCGGACTCGGTCGGCTGAGCGCGCCCTGTTATTGTTATTACAGCTGCGATTAATTAAGCAAACAAATCGAGTCCGGCTATATACGGTAGCTGTAAAAGCAAATAACCCGCGGCAACACGATCGATGCAGTTCGATCGCCATTCGCATTCGCATTCGCATTCGTGCGTTTTGGCCTAATTAATTGCCAATCATAAAGGCGCTGGCACTGGCACTGGCACTGGCACTGGCACTGGCACTGGCACTGGCACCGAGTGCAATGCGCTCGTAAAGCGAATCAGCTCTTTAAATGCCCCAAGTCCCGCAATTATTCAAGTTTGCGCCTTGAAGGGAAGGTCGCGGCTTGCTGGGCGAGATGTGTGTGTGTTTGGCAATTAATTAAATTAAGTTTTCAGCGAAAAGGCCAAAGGCGTGAAGCAACAAGCATAGGTCTTTGGGAACTAAGGCGATCGAACGGTCGATACTCTTACAGAATAGTTTCTTACCAATATAGATGCGAAGTGATGTTAAATATTCAATTGATGCTGGCCTATGATTCCCAACTCCCTCTTTCGGAGAAAAAGATATCTGTTAATTAGATTAAAAAATTGTGCATTTTGTAGCCATAACTAGTGTTCATGCTCATTACCGAACACGCTCATTTCCAAAGAAGGAAAGAAGAACTTGGCTTATAATTCCCAGTTCCTTTGTGGGGAGATGCGTTTTCATGGGAAGACATATTTGTCTGTGGCAAAAGCTGTGAGAAAAGCCAGGGTGACCGCTTTTGCCCAGAGCATCGACACAGGAAGTGTTCGAAGCCTCTTCGCACTCTCCTTTTCTCTCCCTGTCTCTGTCCCTCTATCGCTGCTCGTCAACATTAACAACAAACAGCGATAACATTTTAATTGCACTGATCTGTTGATCTGCTGATCGCTTGATCTTCTGGCCAGTTTGTTAATGTCTTTTGGCAGCAGCAGGAGCAGGAGCTGGAATTGGCCCGAATCGCGTCCCAACGGATCGAAACTGGCATCGTGTTAAGAGGCTCTAATAAAGTTGCTCGATGGCTCTTTCTCCGAAGCAGAGCCCATCGATCTGTTGCAATTATTTATCGGTTTGAATATCTTACATCATCTTATGGCCGCCCGATGATATTGATAATGAAGTCAGCGGCAACACCAACCTGGCACTTGGCGAATCTTAAACTTTGCCTCTTTATGGCCCCCTGCCTCCCAACAACCTCCTTCTTGGTCCCCCCCTCTGTAAGTGCGGCAAACATGAGAAATCGATTTAAGACGCTTCTTCTAGAGCGGAACATCGATTCATATATATATCTCTGACGTCTCTACATGCAAGTTTATCAGCCGGCAATGAGCTTGGGGATAAGTCAAGCAGATAGGAGATGCTGGTCCCGATTGTGCTGGTACTGGAGTCGTATCCCGAGTGTCCATCAGATTAGGGGACCGAGTTCCAGAGATTGTAGCAGCAAAAAGCTCGATCGGAGCCAAAATCGTGAGATTGCGCCAAATATCAACGGAAGAAAATATAATGACCCCTAGAAAACCATCTGAAATTTACTCGAATAGCGATTCTCCAAGATCACAGATCTGAGATGTCCACCTCCCGATACTCGGGCATAATCAGTTAATGCGAAAAGCTTCCCGACTAATCCGCCTACCGGCCGTCCCTGCTATCCTGCAGTGACATCAACTGATCCTCCAATTTTCCTCGGTCCAGAACCATTTCCTTATCTCGATGGGATGGGACGTCGGCCTACGAGGGATGAAACTCCCTGGAGGATGGCCAGCACGTGCAATGTGCATTCTGCATTTTGTGTTTTGCAACTCCCCAGAGCCCTATGATCTCCTTCTGCTTCTGCTGCTGATGACGATGATCACATGCAACGTGTCTCGTGTGAGTTTTGCATAAACATTAAGGCGCATTAGTGATCAGTGCGTGGCACTTCATTAAAGCATCTTTTCGGGCTACCTGGCGGACAACAAAGGAAGATCTTGCATGATCGATGGCCCTGAATAGCTCCTGCCGATGACTCAATCGCGGACACACATCATAGTACACAGTTCCTGGCGGACACACGTGTGTTGTGCTAATTACCAGTCAGTTGCAGTCCCACGTCTCTGTGGAGCAGCTGATCGGTGATCGGTGATCGGTGATCGGTGATCGGTGATCGCCATGCAAATGAATGCAGACTGAGAGATGGCCAGGTATTAACGGTAACCCGGTCCGGTCCGAATATCAATCTCATATGCATATGCGGCCGAGAAGAGGGACTGAGACTGCAATCAAAAATCAATTCATAACCATTTGCAAGGTGCAGACGGCGGCGTCAGGCGACACAGAGAAAAGGAGGCACCAGGGCGAGGGACACGGGCTGTGCCGGGGCTCAATCAAATTTGTTATAAAACTGTGAAAGTCTGCGACAGCGATCGGAAACAGGACTCAAAGTCAGTATCGATTTGCATGCGATCGGATCGGGGGCAACATTATGCAAAAGATGCAAAGAGACCCCTCAACTACTCATTGCTTGGCTTTGCTTTGCATACAAACCCATGCCGATGACGATCGAGACTCCAATTCTCCGATTCCAACTCCAACTCCGTTCCCATTGACATTGCCAGGTCCCAGATCCCAGAACCCAGGAGCCTGTATCAATGGCCGGCGATCTCGCTGCCCGATCGACTCACGCACTGATCGACAGCGAGACACAATTCAATCATTTCATTTCTGCTCCTGCCTGCGACTCCGCAACGTGGGACGTGGGACGAGCGACGACGACGAGGTCGCTTGATCTTTAGCGCTAGATTAAACGATCAGCGGAGACAGCCACCGAAAGACGACGACGACGACGATCGTCCTACGATCAGCGAACCGGACTCTGCTGGGATGTACTTGTTTTTGCTCCTTCGGCAGCAGCTCTCCCTTCAGTCTGTTGTGTAGGCTGATCTTGGTTGGCTCAGTCGATCGATCGTGGGCCCAGCAAATTATTTCACTTGCTCGGGATCGCCGGTGGTCCCAATGTACAACTTGATTTCTGTTTCCTCTGCCGCACTGGCAGTTTGATTTGTTTAAATTTAATTATGCATCGATTGTCGGATCCCAGCGTAGGTAGATCCGCTCCGTGATTCCCCCAAAAAACTCTCAACTGAACCGAAAATCTTAAGGGAAAGGGACACAGGTGAAATTATGATGGTGCTCCGTCCCTGTCCCTGTCTCTGTCACTGTGCCTTTTTCCCTTCGATCTCTCAGATCTCTGGGCTCCTTTGATTTGATTATCATCGTCATCGACGTGCTGATCGTCAAACCGCCAAATGATGATCGATGCCAATGCTGGCAGCTCCTGCTCCTTCTCCTTTCTGTATCCTTTCATTTCACAGTTCTTCTGTCGTCCAATGGTCCGTGTACAATTTACATTTTGTACTCTCATTCTTTGTGCAACGTATGAAGCGATCAATCAAAAATGCAAACCACAAAGCGATCGATCCTCCTCCTTTCCGAATTCAAAGAAGACAAAATAGTTTATGAGCGTTTGATGTGAACAATGTGATAAACTACGGCCCTTGGCCTCATTTCTATGTATGGATCCCCATTGGATCCTGATCACAACGAATGTCACCGCCATGATGTACAGTTTGTTAGAATTTGAATTGTGCGAAGCGCATCGTAAATTGTCGCTGAGGATCGCAGGAATCCGGTGCCCGCGGAAGCCTAGTGGTGGCAGGAAAGTGGGGTATCGCTATCGATACGTATTACCTTTTTTTTGGTATACCTAGAGACCATAATAAGAGATTTGAATCCCGACTCTGCCTGACCGATAGTATTGCCACGATCGACAGATCTATTGATTGGATGACACACTTCCCGGTTATTTATTTGCCATTTCCGCCCATCTAGAGTCCAATGCAATGTAAACCACTTGGTTATGCAAATATATACCTGGGCTAGAGATAGTGCTGGAGAGAGGGATATCTCTTGATAAATTTAGAAGGATAGCAGATAATCACACCCACGCTTGCGGCATTCCGAATTCACTTGAACATGGCACATACGGCGATAGATCGGCTGTTTGAGGAAGATTTGGCACGAGTCTTGCGTTTTATGATCCCAACTTCGGGCCTGATATCGAGGTGACCCGACTTCGGCGGAACCGTTTGTTTGTTTCTGTTTTTATGTAAATATGTAGTATATATATATATACATGCTGTATGAAATCGGTTAAGTGACGACGCTGCGTGGGTGTTGTGAACTTGCATAACTGTGTCAGCGATCGTCGTCGCCGCTCCACTGGCTGTGTCAACACACAAGGCGACTCCGGGTGGGAGTCGCGGCGAGTCAACATTTGCCGAGTGTGCCGTCCGATCAATACGGAGCTGCAGGAAGAACGGCAAAGGCAAAATTAAAATCAATAATTCCGCGATAAGCCTTCACCTCACTTTCTGGCACTCCGCCAGATTCACTTCGCCTTTCTTTCGGTCCGAGTACGCTCTCCCCCCTGCGAGACACACACGTCATTATCATTAGGGTCCCGTGCCATATATCACAGAGCCCCCGCCTCCTCCGCCGACGACTGCGACGACTCGCCCGCACCTAAATTATGGCCTCTCGAATCTGCATAGTGCAAATAGCCGCCAGCTCCTTGGGGCTACAGACAATGATTGGCCCTGGCCGCAGATGGATGCCGTCCAGCAGCAGGAGTTCCGAGAGGGTGTGCGGCTGGCCACACTTTCAGTGTTTGTGTCTGAATTATACCGCCTGGCCCTGTCTAATGCAGCTGGCCACAAGAGTTAATTGAAACGGATGATCCATACCGTTTCGGTGTTTCGGGGATACTGCAGTGGAGCGAAATGCAGAGAGATCCCTAAACAGTTCTTTAGATACTCAGTACATATAAATTATACCATCACACCATGCTTGTACTACTTTGGTAGTCAACCCTCTCTTTCTCACACGCGAAATCAATGAAATTTAATGTCGTCTGAACTCTGGCTGTGGATTTGTTCTTCTTTTCCATCTTATGACGCCCCACGCCCACTGTGCCGCCCCTTTGGCCGGTTATATAGAGCTGTAGTCATGCGTATATGTGGATGCAGTCGGCACACAGCATGTAGTCAGTCGCCCGGAGCTAGGTGGGGTACATCGTCCAGGTTTCGGCTCCGAAAGATCAGTCTATCATCATCATCGATGCTGGATGCTGGCCGGCGGATGCGGGACAGCGGCGACATCAACGGAACGAACAGCAGTCAAAACTCTGTCAGACAGTTTGTAAACAGTTTTCGAAGCCAAAGCATCGCGATAAAGGCCACATGCCCCACCGTCTCCTGGCCCGGACTGGCTTTAAGCCTAAGACACGTCGCGTCGCCTCGACTTAGATGATGATGATGGCTGTGAGGCTGCCAGGCTAAGGCTGTCTGGGATGGCCGCCTGGTCCATTTCAGAAAACTGTGTCCGACATTTGCACCATTATAACTTTATCGCTTTTGGACAGATTGTTGGCAGCATGACGGGGTCGGTGCATGCCCGTCATCGTGTCGGATCTCCGCAGTCAGAGTGAGTGATGTACCTGCTGCCAGAATGCTGATGATCATGAAGGCTTAATAGCATTAGGCCGGGCCCTGGCTGCCGCTTGGGGGATGTCAATAAAAATTACCCACTGTGCGCGCCGGGTCCGTCCTGGGCTGTGTGTGCTCCTTGTCGGCTTTTATCTGCTCTGCGACTATCGATCTACAATATCCAATCTGGAAAGCTACTTGTAATTGCTCGCTGCGGCTGCTGTGCGGATTATTACTAACTGGAATGGCTTTGCATTTGGCCGAAGTCAAAGCCGATGCTGCAGCCGGGGCCAGGGCCAAGGCGCAGCTCTTTAAAAAACCATTTCAACTTACAAGCTTGTTAAGCTTGCCCCAAATCTCCTTCACCATTGGGGGCATGCCGTTTAATGCAATTTCACGTCGCTTTTTATCGCCGCCTAAGTAGCCACTAAACGGCAGCTCTTTAATCTCAACGACTTGGCGCGAATTCCCAAAAACAAGAACAAAAACAAAAAACAAAAACAGGGAGTACTCTTCAAAATGAATGTGAACTTTCTTCGGGACTGCCGAGCCCAGCCGCGGCGCGCCCACCTTGTTAAGCGCTAAGGACACAGAGGAACTGGTCTTAACAAGGCGCACACTTGCCGGAGAGCGGCTTCGATCTGCGATCGATCGATGGATGGGCCCCGAGAAGGCCTCGGATTTATTTTTAGTTAACGCTAAATTGAACCGTGGCCGGATCGAACAGTTCGGCGGTTCGTTCGGTTAGTAATTGTGGATTAAATGCATCCATCGGCGGCCATCATCATCATCGGAGATCTCGCGTACGCCGGGTGAATCTGATTAAGAATATTTCAATTAGCCGGCTTATGAGCCAGGGTGCCACCTTCGTATCCATCACCAGGCAGCGGCAAAGGGCTTCTCCCGCAGATCCTCCGCTTGGCTTTCCCAGTGGCGAGGAAAGAAAGAAAGTTCGCGTACTTTGTAGCGTTTTCTTCTCCTTCACTTTTTGTGGCATCTTTTGATTGATTCGATGGCGGGTTGCCTTTTTGGCATGCTAATTAAGTCACTTGACCGAAGGGCTGATGGTGGATGCATAACGAGCCCCCGATTAAGGGGGCGTGCTTGGTGCCCGGACTCGGGACTGGCTTTGATCTGAGTAAACGATTTTAATTGATTAACTTTCCATTTAATCCACATCCTGTTGCATGCATGTCCTTCGGCCGCCGGCCATCCATCGGCTACTGTTGCTCCACTGATGATGATGATGGCTCCCATGCTGATCCATAGTTATATATCTGTCCCCGCTGATGAGACAGAATTATGCCATAAATGCCAAGGGTAAAGCCGGTCGGAGTTTTGCTTAACTAAATCGTTGCTCGGTCGCACTTTCGTTAAGCTTCCAGGCAGCAGCTCATCTCGAAATATGCTTACACGGTGAAAAATAGAGTAGACCAACTCCAGGTTTCGTTGTAAATTTCCTCATTAGTACTTAAAGTTCGATTTTCAAAGTGAGTACCTTCATTTTGCTAGTTTCAGAGGACCTTGAGTGCTTTTCTCTGTCCGTTACCAAGAAACATATGGGCGCTATCCATCTAATTGGTACAAGGACCTCGACAAAGCCAGCTTTTTCTGGCCGTGTAGCTATTCCATACCATAATCCAGCGGCAATCCATGGGGCAATCAAGCCATCAAAATATAGCAGCAACCGAAAACACTTTCATTAAACTAAATTTTTATTGTGGCACCGCCACCACTCCACAGACCGAATTTAAACTGGCGAACCGGCGTCATTTTCATTTATGGCCAGATCCCGGCAAGACGACTATAAAGCTTTGACCCAGTTTCCACTGGTCGCTATCATATTCCCTTGACGGCACGGCAGTTGCAGTTGCAAGTTGGCTTTCAAGCAAAATTACTACAAATTACACAGTTTTTCGGGGCGCAAAAGTGTGCCGCATGCGTGACAGGAGCTGGAGTGGAGATGGAGCTGGGACTGCAGCAACTTTTCCTCCAGCCACAACAACTTTGCAATTAAGTCGGTCGATGCAGCAGATTAAAGTAAATAATATCTGATGTCCGCTGCTGCCTCACAATAACTCATAAACTGTAATCACTTAGGTCGCCGTGGCAGCAGGCCGTCCGCGAAACTAGTTATCCTTATCGATGTGCTCCACAATGAGGCCCCAATATAGTCCGGATCGCATCGCATCGAATCGAATCGAATAACGTAACGAAGCGAAACGAAGAGGTGCCGGCTGAGTCCGCAGCGAAACGCTTTTTATCGCCGTTATCCCCTTGATTTATCTCTCACTTGCAAGGGCCGCCCCGACTAGGCACACTGTTCCCGGTCATAATAAACAATTTCATAATTGCAATCGCTGGGGATTAAAAAACAAACTTAAAAAAAAAACACGAAAAAAAGAAAGCTAGCTTCGTGAAGCCGAAGTTTGTGTTCCCTATTGTTTCCCTATTCAAGGATATTATAAAGAACCTTATTCTGTATCATAAACATTCCCATATCTCAGAGCAGATGGAGCAGATGAAATCTGAGACAAAGCTTCTAAGAATTTCCTAAATT
>JAEIIO010037785.1:0-13087 GCA_018874655.1 Drosophila diplacantha | reverse complement strand
TTGATAGTTCCTGGATCTAGCAAAATTGTTTAAAAAGTTGTTACACATCCAACAACATCTAAATTCAAGTATGTAATAATGTAAGTGTAATTGCAATGGAACGTTTACTTTACTGACTCTCAATATCATCAATATCAATATCCTGGATCCTCAGCTAGAGGACCTACCAATCAACAGGCGACATCTATGCTTTATGCTCTTTTATGCGGCTAATTCGTCTCTCCTTACGCTTTCTTCCTTTTTTTTAGGGTTTTCATTTGTTTTTTGTTTTTCTTTTGGTTTTACCTCAGTTTTACAACATTAATTTTAATTACAAAAAGTTATTAAATAATACAAAGTACAGTTAGAGTTTACAGTTTACGGATCTCCCATTGGGTTCTCCATGTTTTGTTTTATCTAGAAACATCTCGCGACAACTTTTAGTTCAAATTAATGCACACAGGGAAACAGAATTATGGATTATGAATTATAGAACACACACGAAACGAACTCGGAACGGGAAACGGAAACAAAAGCAAGAGGATGAATGGATTGGCGGGGGATCCCAGCAGTGATCCCTCTCACAAATTAGTGGCAAAGAAGTGTAACAAAGATACTACGGGCTAGCCAGATCGCAGATTGTCTGGCCAACGCTTAGGTTACATAATTGTTTATCGTTAATAATATTACGTTTAAATAGAATCCAGCGGGAGGATCCCTCTTCCTCTCTATCTCTGTCTCTTTATCCATCGCTCTATCTCTTTTAGAGCAGGGCGCACTTGCGCTTGGACTTGGGCTGCAGGACCGGACACAGGACCGACCGGATGGCCTCATCAAACACCGTCTTCAGGCCCTTTTGCGTCAGAGCCGAGCACTCCAGATACTTGACTGCACCGATCTCCTTGGCCATGGCCAGGCCCTGCGGGTAAGTGATTGGCGCCAGCTTCTTGTCGCGCAGCTTCTCGATCGTGTTCTTGTCGTCGCGCAAATCCAGCTTGGTGCCCACCAGGATGATGGGCGTGCTGGGGCAGTGGTGACGCACCTCTGGATACCATTTGGCCCGCACGTTCTCGAACGAGGCCGGATTCACCAGCGAAAAGCAAATGAGGAAGACATCGGTCTGCGGATACGACAGCGGTCGGAGACGGTCGTAGTCCTCCTGTCCAGCGGTATCCCATAGTCCCAGATTAATGGGCTTTGCGTCCACCATCACGTTGGCGGAGTAGTTGTCAAAAACGGTGGGGATATATTCCCCGGGAAAGGCATTGGTCGTATAGCTGATCAGCAGGCACGTCTTTCCCACGGCTCCGTCACCCACAACGACGCACTTGATCGCCTGCATGGTGTGTGTTTAGTTTTTAGTTACTGTCCCGGACTTGAGTGGACTCTATGGTAGGAGTGGAGTGCTTTGTGCGAGATTGGAGATTGTGGGGCGGCGGCGGGGTGATACTGCAGGGGGTGCTGATGGCTGTCTGCTGGCAGTCGTCGGTTCTTTTTGGGCGGCGGCGACGGCGGAGGGCTGTTGCTCTTTCGTTTGTCCGTGTTATCCTCGTCGTTCTGGACTAGTTTTCAGTGCCCTTTTGGTCCTCGGGGACGCTTGATGACAGCGCCTTGCGTTTCGGGCACTTTTAATCGCGTTTTGTGCGTTGATTTCCCTAATTTTTTCCTTAATTTCTGTAAATTTTCTGTGTACTGCAGTGTGACCGCGGCTGGACTGTTCGAAAATACCATCCGGTATTCAAGTATATCAAAAATATACCGTTTGTATTGTGGTATATACCAATAAAACACGATTGAAAAGTTGAATAGGGCTGAAACTTCGTAGATACATTTAAAATTGGTTAAACATTTAAAATTTTTTTTTGCCATTTATTTACTAGCATACTTTAAAAAAATGGAGTTGAATCATTTTCCCTTTGCTCTTCTCTAGTATTTATATTTTAATTAGGTATTTAGAAAAGTTTAATCTTTAAAGTCTACCTGGTCACACTCTGCGACACCCAATAGCAATTTCGAAAATTAGAATTTATTTCCTTCCCAGACGTAAACACTGCCGCCTGTCCCTCGCCCATCCAGCATGTCTGACGTGTACATCGTATCCGCCGCCCGCACCCCCATAGGTGATGAGATCCAGCAGCAGCCGAGCTGAGCGTGTGCGTTTGATATAAAAATTCCAATTGGTAACTTTCTCTTTCTGTTTGTCCAAATCGAACTCAACAGGTAGCTTCAATGGAACGCTTTCTAAACTGAAGGCCTCCGATCTGGGCAGTGTGGTGGTCAAGGAGGTGCTCCGCAGGGCCAATGTGGAAGGCCAGCAAGTCAGCGAGGTTATCCTCGGCCAGGTATTGTTGAAATCTTTGCATATCTTTTCGTGGGTTCTTATAGCATGTTTCCCAATTTCTTTGTTATGTAAAACTTCGCCAGTCGCTCAGTGCAGGCCAGGGTCAGAATCCAGCACGACAGGCTTCGCTCAAAGCGGGTGTGCCCATCCAGGTGCCGGCCTTTGGCATCAATATGCTCTGTGGATCGGGTTTAAAGTGAGTTTTTTTGTTAATTAAATTAACACCACATGGAACTCTTACTTTTCCCGGTTTCGCTGTTTTCCAGAACTGTTGCCTTGGGCTATCAGGCCATCCGCTCGGGCGATGCCAAGATCGTAGTGGCGGGCGGACAGGAGAGCATGTCACTGGCTCCACATGTCATACACCTTCGGCAGGGCGTGAAAATGGGTCCCGGCACACTGGTGGACACCATGCTCAACGACGGCCTCACCGACGCCATGGAGAACATACACATGGGCATCACTGCTGAGAATCTGGCGGAGCAGTACCAGATCAGTCGGGAGGCTCAGGATGCCTATGCCGTACAGTCCCAAAATCGTGCAGAGGAGGCCCAGAAAAAGGGATACTTCGATAAGGAGATTGTGGCAGTGGAGATCAAGGATCGCAAGGGCACACAGATCTTCGACAAGGATGAATACATCAAGGCGGGCAGCACTGTCGAGGGTATCCAGAAGCTGCGGGCGGCCTTCAAAGATGTGAGTTGGTCGATAAGTTTTGATAACGTAAAAAAAAACGAAAACCACTTTCTCTCTTATTTGTTTAGGGTGGTTCCATAACCGCTGGCAATGCCTCTGGTGTCAACGATTCCGCTGCCGCAGTGCTGCTCATGTCGGGTGAAGAGGTGACCAAGCAAGGTCTTAAGCCGTTGGCCAAGATCGTAGGCTGGACGCAGAGTGGCATTGAACCGAAGGTGATGGGCCTGGGTCCTGTCACAGCTGTGGAAGCCTTGGTATTTAAATGATAACTTAAATCCTTAACAGATTATTAAAATCTTCCCTTCTTCCAGCTTACCAAAATAGGATGGAAGCGTGAGGAAGTAGATCTTTACGAGCTCAACGAAGCCTTCGCCGCCCAATCTCTTGCTGTGCTGCATGACCTCAAGCTGGACGCCAGCAAGGTCAATGTTAATGGCGGTGCCATTGCCTTGGGTCATCCCATTGGTGCTTCAGGCGCCCGTGTCCTGGTCACGCTTTTGTATGCTCTAGAGCGTACTGGTGGAAGTAAGGGTATCGCCTCCCTGTGTATTGGCGGGGGCATGGGCATCGCCCTGGCCGTAGAGCGCCTCAACTAAGTCCCACTCATGGTCATTTTATTTATTATTATCCCGTCTCTATTTTAAGTGTACAGTTGCAAAGCAATATTCCATATTCTGATCGCGTAGTATTTCCAAGTACTTATATGGTGCACACCGAACCCAAGTCACAAAGTCTACTCAATTAAAGGCAATTTGGTAACGTACAAGTGTTCTGCGTTTTAAATGGAACTGGGAACTTAGAAAACTTGCAAAATTTTCTCAGATTACGTCAGCCACAGTGCACTTTATTTATAAAAGAATTCTGATGATGCACAACCGTTTTTATTTGCTTTTCAATTTAGTGTGTACAAGGCAATATTTTGTGTACGTGTGAATCATATTAGCGTGCTAGAACAGTCCTTAACAGTAAAAACCATCAATTTTAAAACAATTAAAAGCCTCTCATTAAAAAGGAATCAAAACTATAAACATGTAGGCTAAAAACGGCATTGATCTTCTGTATATAGTATAGGTAAAAATTTGATAGTATATTATTAAAACTTTTAGCTATGAAAGTTGTAAAGGTTAGTTAATACAGATAATAAATACAGAATACGAGAATACGAGTATGACTAAAAGTTAAAACATTTTTCTAAAATTGTAATAATTCATTAAAAAAAAAAACAGTTCTAATTTCATAACAATAGCCATGTTTTAGATATCCATAATTCCGTAACTTGTGCCATTCGGACTTTGGCATAAGACCTCAAGGTAATAAAGCGCCACACGATAAGACATTTTTGATGTTAAAGAAATGACAAAAAACTGTAATTTTATCATCTTCTGTTTCCATTTTTGTTAGGTACACAAGAAAATAATGCCGAAGATGCATTCCAAATCCACAAATATGTTGTCCGTTTTACAGAACTTCTTCGAAACAAATCTCAATTTCAAATTTATAATATTTAGTTATTCTTCATCCCAATGCCTTATACCTATGACTGCACTGTAGATGCCAATTGAATTATTCAGAAAATCGCGTTGTTTATTGCTATTGTTAAATAAAATTTGTTTTTACGCAATAATTTTGAATTCGTCCCAGCTGAATGAAGCCTTATCGGATTAACTGCGCCACGGGTTCACAGGTCGTTTATTGTCTCCAGGAAGACGATAGATAGACTCTCGCCTCCATCGTTATTGCCGATATCAGCAATTCAGATGCACCGCCTCCAACTCCTTGGGCAGCCGTGGACTGAAGCCGTACGGATTGGTGCAGATTATTCTCTTCTCCGGCGATGTTTGAGCCACCTGCTCCACCGAAGGCACACACAACTGGGCATAGGTGGTAATGAAGCTGGACCACAGGGTCGGCGTGCATCCCAGGGCGAAGTACGAGCCCCATAGCTGGGAGTCCAGCTCGGCGGCATACGGATACTTACCATCCTCCAGGAGCAACTCCTCGGCAATGGCCACGGCATCGAAGTCGCGATGTTTGACAGGCGTGTAAACATCCTGCACGATGTTATCGCCAAAGTAAAGAGCTTTGGCTTCAGCCGGCTCCTTGTGGAGCAGCCTGGCCATAGCTGCGTGCAACTGATGCCAGTTGCCTTGGGAGTAGACTTCGCCCGCCTTTATTTCCGCCGCCTCAGTAGGCAGTTCCTCCAATTTCTGCACATCCACCTCCATAAAGGGTCTCTGACTGGTAAAAAATCCCGGCTTCTTGGCGTACGTCACGACGAAATCAAAGTGCTGCCGCCAATCCTTGCCAAGAGCCTGCGTGGCCGTCAGATTGGCAAAGTCCACATTTGAGCCGGTGAGCAGAAACAATTTCTTGCCGGCTAACCGCAACTCCTCCAGCCACTTCAGCACTCTGGCGTCCGTTTGGAGAATAAATCTCTCGGGCTCTGCTCGCATGCTCTTGAAGTACGAACTCTTATCATTTGCAAAGTGCTCCCGGTTGTAAATGTTCATCAAGCCAGCCTGCACGTCCTGCCAGACCTCGTACTCCTCGCCAGGCGATGGTTTCCTTTCCTTGTCCACCTGATCCACGGCTTGGGCAAAAACCAACGCACTGGGCATATCGAAGTAATCGAGCAAGGAGCGCATTTGCGTCGACGCAGCGCCATTCCACGTGGACAGAGGATCCTTGTGGAAGGCACTGGTAACTTCCCACTTGCGCTCTGGCCCGTAGATCTCACGGATTTCCGCATCGCTCAACTGCCGAGTGCCGTGGGCCGCCCGCAGGATCTCTGCCTCATTGCTCAGCTTTAGGATATTACCACGAGGTCCGTCCAGAAACAACCCCTTCTGCAGAAAGTCCACATCTAGCGGCAGGTCGAGAAGCTCCTTGTTGTAGCCCTTCTCCTCCACCAGGAACAGCTTGAGCACCCTAAAGATCAAAGCCGACATCTCGCGCAGGTTGTAGCGCAATAGAGTGCCATCCAGGTCGAAGCCTACAATATCGTAGTCTTTCAGGATCAGCTCCTTGCAATAGGAAGTCATAATGGTGCTGGCGGAGTATCTCGAATCCCTCACGGTCGATTGGTGGAAGTGCCTGTTGGTTTGCTGCTGTTGATTGTGTGCTGCTTTACGTGTTACTGTGCCCACAGCTGCCGGCGCTGCACTAATGAGTCGCAGCGGCATTGAATTTTGCGCCAATTTTCGAACATTACGTAACTGGTGCGAAACATCTGTTCGCCTTTGTTTGTGTACGTTTGTTTTTGTTGATGTGGTAAGGCGCAGGGCGGGGGCGGAGGCGGAGGGAGCGGCCAAGGCAAAGGAGACTGCGGCGGTGGCGGCGCCCAAGGAGGCCGTTCTGCCCAGGGCCAGCATCTTATCTTATCGGCTAGCACATCTCCCGGGTACGAATCGTGTTCTAATTTTAAAATTAAACCGAATTTCACTATCTTTCAGGTGGTTTTGTCAACAGCATTTTCTATCATATTTTTTTCGTTAGCTAGTGTTGCCAGACTTTGGATTTGGTGCTGCCATGTGACATGGATTCAGCTAGAAAAATAGCTAGTTCTTCGATTTAGCTATTAAATTTAATCAAATCAAACATTAAATGAAATTCTTCAGTTCCTATGTTGAAAATTCATAGAAACCTCAAGGGAAGGTATATTCGGCAGGTTCGAAGGGTTCATAGACTTGCAGTGTCCAATTGGATCACTAAGAAAATATTCATTTGGTCAAATGAAAGAAAAAACTAAAAGGGAATTGTACATTTATGAATATATCGTCTTTGATTAAATTAAAAGCGTTACTTTGGCAATGGCAAGCAATAACTTTTTCTCATGGTTAATATAAGTATATAATATATAAATATTTCAGATATTTGTCGAAAAATAAGGATGAAATGTGGAAATTAGATAATAATAAAAAATTACTATGCCCGAAGTAAGCGAAAATAAGCGTATATATTAAAAAGAATAAAAGAAGACTAACTGCTTCAAAACTGAGACACTAAACGAACACGGCGGTTGATGCTAATCAAGAATATATTTACTTCACTGCGTTGCAAACTTCCGACTAAAATTGTATGATTAATCACGCGATCTAAGAGCACGCGTGATTCTCGTGCTGTCGGGTCCAGCTCTAGGTAAAATCGACTGTACCATCCCTAGCAAGCGTACCGGAATGGAAAGAAAATAGTTGTTTGTTAAATTCGCTTAATTTTGCAAATTTGTTCGCATTTCTCGTTTTCTGCGGCCCAGTTTATTGGCTTCGTAGCCAAACCCGCTGCAACCATGTCCAACTGCATTGAAATACCCTTGCAGGACACCGATGAGGTGAGATTTTAAATGATTTTCAAGATTTCGCAACGCGAGTTTCCGCATTGGTTTTATAGGTGATTGAGGTCGATCCGGATCAACTGCCCGACTGCCCGGAGGTGTTGAGCATCCTTAAACAGGAACGTGCCCCGCTGCACGTGTGGGTCAATGTGTCGGTAAGTGAATAGAGGAGGCGGAGTTCCGCGATGTTGCGAGACTTGTCCAACGTGTCTGCCGCTTTTTCAGCTTGCCTACTACAAGCAAAAGAAGACGGAGGATTTTGTCACGTTGCTGGAGGAGTCACGCAGCGATGACGCTACCAAGGACTACCGTGACTCGGACAAGGACCTCATGCGGGCCCTGGACATGCTGGCCGCTCACTATGTGCAGGAGGCGTATCGCGAAAAGTCCAAGGACAAGAAGCGCGAGCTGTTCATGAAGGCCACCAATCTGTACACCAGCGCCGACAAGATCATTATGTACGACCAGAGCCATCTGCTGGGCAGGGCCTACTTTTGTCTGCTGGAAGGCGACAAGATGGACCAGGCGGACGCCCAGTTTAATTTTGTGCTCAATCAGTCGCCATCGAACATCCCCTCGCTGCTGGGCAAGGCCTGTATAGCCTTCAATCGGAAGGACTACCGTGGAGCGATGGCTTTCTACAAAAAAGCCCTGAGAACAAATCCCAATTGCCCGGCAAACGTGCGCATTGGCATGGCCCATTGCTTTCTCAAGATGGGCAATCCCGAGAAGGCCAAGCTCGCCTTTGAGCGCGCCCTCCAGCTGGATCAACAGTGTGTCGGCGCGCTGATTGGCCTTGCCGTGCTGAAGCTTAATCAACTGGAGCCGGAGTCTAATAAGCTAGGCGTCCAGATGCTGTCCAAGGCCTACACCATCGACAATGCCAATCCCATGGTGCTCAATCATTTGGCAAATCACTTTTTCTTCAAAAAAGACTACCAGAAGGTTCACCACCTGGCCCTTCACGCCTTTCACAACACCGAGAACGAAGCGATGCGAGCAGAGAGCTGCTACCAGCTGGCCCGGAGCTTCCACGCCCAAAGCGACTACGATCAGGCTTTTCAGTACTACTACCAGTCCACCCAGATAGCTCCAGCCAACTTTGTGCTGCCGCACTACGGTCTGGGACAGATGTACATCTATCGCGGGGACACTGAGAACGTAAGTCCTTTATAAAAATCCTGAAAGCAAACTTTGAGTGACTTAATTACTTGATTTTAGGCTGCTCAGTGCTTCGAGAAGGTACTGAAGATCCAGCCGGGCAACTACGAGACCATGAAGATCCTGGGCTCACTGTACGCGCACTCCAACTCGCAGAGCAAGCGCGACATGGCCAAGACTCATCTCAAAAAGGTCACCGAACAGTTTCCCGAGGATATTGAGGCCTGGATAGAGCTGGCCCAGATTCTTGAGCAGAACGATCTGCAGGCCTCGCTGAATGCATACGGCACCGCCTCGAGCATTTTGCGGGACAAGGCCAAATATGAGATACCCGCTGAGATTCAAAACAATGTGGCGTCGCTGCATTACCGTCTGGGCAATCTGAAGATGGCCAAGGATACTCTGGAGTCGGCGCTGATGCACGCCACTTCGGAGATGGACAAGGATGTCAAGTACTACGAGTCAATTCAGGTGACCATGAAGTACAACCTGGCCCGACTCAATGAGGCAATGAGCAGCTACGATGTGGCTGACAAGCTGTATAAGGAGATCCTAAAGGAGCATCCCAACTACATCGATTGCTATCTGCGGCTAGGCTGCATGGCCAGGGACAAGGGTCTTATCTTTGTGGCCTCCGATTTCTTCAAGGATGCTCTGAATATTAACAACGACAATCCGGACGCCAGGTCTCTGCTGGGCAACCTCCATTTAGCAAAGATGCAGTTCGCTTTGGGCCAGAAGAACTTTGAGACGATCCTCAAAAACCCGGCCACGTCCACTGATGCCTACTCACTGATTGCCTTGGGAAACTTTTCGCTGCAAACGCTGCACCAGCCGAGCAGAGACAAGGAGAAGGAGAGGAAGCACCAAGAGAAGGCTTTGGCCATTTTTAAACAGGTTAGATAGGTTTCCATTAAAGATTATAGTGGACTATATTAACATTTCTCCTCCATCTGCAGGTTCTTCGCAATGATCCGCGTAACATATGGGCGACCAATGGCATTGGCGCTGTTCTGGCCCATAAGGGATGCGTGATCGAGGCGCGCGACATCTTCGCTCAGGTGCGTGAGGCCACCGCTGACTTTTGCGATGTGTGGTTGAACATTGCCCACGTTTACGTGGAGCAGAAGCAGTACATCAGCGCCATCCAGATGTACGAAAATTGCATGAAGAAGTTCTACAAACACAACAATGTCGAGGTGATGCAATATCTGGCCAGAGCATATCTGCGAGCCAACAAGCTGGTTGAGGCCAAGGCGGTGCTACTAAAGGCACGTCGCGTGGCTCCCCAGGACACGGTTTTGCTCTTCAACATAGCCGTTGTGCTGTCCCGCTTGGCCATGGCCATACTTAAGGATGAAAAGTCCACGCTGGAGGTAGTGCTCCAGGCGGTTCACGAATTGGAGCTGGCTCAAAAGTAAGTTTGAACGTGAATCCCTGAAGTTCCTAACTATAGGAATGGAACATAATCATTACTCTCGAAACTCTTCGTAGTTTCGTCTGTCTTCGATGATTCCGATTGGCAAGTCTTATCTTCAAATTTGAGTTAAGATAACTTTAAATAATCATTTCTAAGTACAGGAAATCCTTAAATAATGAGTTTATGATGTCTAGACCTGATTAGGTTAGCCACTGAACGATAACGAAAAATATCTTAATAGCAATACCTCATATATTTTTTGTAATCCTTTAAATATTGTATCTTTAACCCACAGATACTTCCAATACCTTTCCGTTCACGGCGACAAGAACCGCTTCAACATTGAGGTAGCCGGCATTGAGGCCAACACCTGCCAGGATCTCCTTTCGCAGGCCCAGTACCATGTGGGACGTGCCCGGCGCATCGACGAGGAAGACCGCTCTCTGCGTCGCAAGCAGGAGGAGGAGCGCGAGGCATTTAAGCTCAAGGTGGCCGAGCAGCGAAAGCGACGAGAGGAGGAGGAGAAGACTTCCAAGGAACAATTGATGGCCAAACGGCAGGAGTATATGGAGAAAACCAAGTCTATGCTTATCATTGCCGATGTCCCAGAAAAGGAACGCAAAAAAGGTGGCGGCCGAGCCCGCAAGGACGACTACATCTCCGGCAGTGACAGCGACAACGAAAGGCCACGTGAAGGCGAGCGTCCTGCAAAGAAAAAGAGCAAGGCGGGAGAGCGCAAGAAGGGCAGCGGCGGCGGACGCAAGCGCAAGACGGAGAAGTACGAAAGCGACAGCGAGGAGGAGAGCGCCCGGGGCAGCGGAAAGTCGGGCAAGAAGAAGGGTAAAAAGCCCAAGGCGGTCAAGGAGTCCAAGGAGAAGCTGTCCGCCAAGCAGCGTCTCAAAATCGTGTCCAAGGAGACGATCTCGACCAGTGAATCGGAATCGGAGAGCAAGCGTAGCCGAAGTAGGAGTAGAAGTCGCAGTCGCAGTGGAAGCAGAAGTCGTAGTGGCTCCGGTAGTGGCAGTGAGCGTGCCGCCAGTCGGAAACGCAGTAGGAGCAGAAGTGGATCCGGCTCTGGCAGCGACAGTGATGGGGCAGCCAAGCGCAAGAGAGCCAAGAACCGCATCGAATCTGGAGGGGAATCCGATAGATCTGGTTCCCGTCCGCGATCCCGCTCCAAATCTGGCTCCCGTCCGCGCTCTCGCTCCAAGTCGGGATCCCGATCCCGTTCTCGCTCCAAGTCGGGCTCCCGTTCCCGTTCCCGCTCAAAGTCTGGATCTCGGTCCAGGTCGGGCTCTCGTTCCAGATCCCGTTCCAAATCCGGTTCCCGTTCAAGATCCCGCTCTGGCAGCCGGTCCAAGTCCGGATCGCGTAGTCGATCAGGAACGCCCGAGAACTAAAGGGCAACAACACCACAACAAGCAAAGTAAAACACTTTTGACTATATTTAGAGTTTCCTTCTAGAGATGCAAAAATATAATAAAAATATAAAACATGTGAAGAATGGATATGGAATTGCTAAGGGACGTGCAGGGCTTTCTTGTCCAGAAACCGGGAATCTTTCCAACTTGAAAGTTGCCTTCCAAACGAATATAAATTTTGTTTTATAATCGAAAAATAAACATTAGATTTCTGGACACCGAAGTAGAGAACTCAATCGATTTTAGAGTCCGATTATGTTCGCAAAGGAAAAAGAATGAGCAGGGATTGACCTTCTACTATCGAACTTAATCCCAAACGGGCTACATAATTGTCTAGGGTAATATTCGTCCTCATCCACGCCGATGCTTCTGGATCATGTCCCTCACGATGCCCGCCATGACCTGTGAATGGCGCAGGACAAAGGCGTGGTCAATCTTCTGTGTATCCAGCTGGGCATCCACCTTGGGATAATCCTTTTTAAGCTGCTCGTAATAGGAGATTGGCACCCAGCCGTCGGTGGTGCCATAGTAGAACTTCAGTATATCCAGATTCTGTTCCACAATCTCGCGTTGAATGCCACGAACACGGGCCATCTCGTCATCTGCGAGGAAGACCACCTTCTCCGCCACCGAGGGTTTCGAGTACTTTAGGGCAGTGCCAAGAAAATGGCGCGGAATGGAGAATATCAGAAAGTAGATCTGAATGAAGAACAGGCGCAGCCAAACGGGCAGTGCCGTGAAGAGGGTGAAGAATATGTAGCCAAAGACAGAGTACAGTGGCATGGCTATCTTGGTGAACACCCAGCCGTTGGGCGACTCCATCATGCGCTCGACGGTGGGGAAGAGCATGTAGCACTTTTGGACCCGGCTCCTTATCCGCTCGTCCTCCAGCAGTTGCAAGATCATCCAGGCGCCGATGGAGTGGCCGATCAAATGAATTTTCACATCACTTGGCACGTACTTCTCGATGAAGGCGATCTTGTGCCGAATTTGACCGTCCAAGTTAAAGAGCTCCTCGTTGCCGCTCAGCTGGGGCACCTCCCGAATGCTGGCTTCGGGCGGATCATCATGGCCAGCATGTCCTGTGCAGAATATGAAACTATGTAAGAGGATGTTCTTTCTCTATATTGCCTGCAAGCACTCACCTATCACCCATACGGGAAGATCGCCCAACTCTCTCTGCAGTGTGCCCGCAAACTCTGTGTAGAAGCCGGGCAGGCCGGGGTTGCCCGTGATGCAGATCACAACCTCCTTTTCGGTCAACGTCTCCTCGATCCACTTTCCCCACGTGAATATGTGCGTGGGTATTGAGTTGATGTTGACGTATGCCTCCTGCATGTCGTCGGCGTGGCACGAGCACTGAAAATCAATCGAATCGAACCACCGCCAGCTGCTGCTCCAACTCTTTTTACACGCAATGCCTCGTCCACGTTCCCTTGGCAACCGGTTTTTCCTTTGTTCCACTTAACAGCTGACGCAGCCTTTGGCGATATTTGAATCCGGCGGATTGGCGCGGTATATCCAGTGTTTGATAGCTCTGATAAGCACTAGGCGGCTCAGTTTTTCGAGTCGCAGAATGGCCAAAGGTCAGAGGTCCATCAAACCGGCCAGAAGGAACGGCTGATACGAAAACCAGGGCTGCAGTGCCCTGTAAAAAACAGCTGTTTGTATTTATTGTTTTAAATGGATCCCAAATTAAGTAAGTAAAAATTAAGACAGTTGTATTATTAATTATTCCA
>JAEIIO010037715.1:0-13036 GCA_018874655.1 Drosophila diplacantha | reverse complement strand
TAGGATGAGAATGGAATATACTTAAAACGATTCTAAGTTGCTTTAACCACAACTTAAGTACAAGGCAGGACTGTGTGTCTGCTAGACCTCTTCATTACTTCCACCTGAGAGTTTTTCCTATGCCTTTCCGGCCAGTCCTGAATGTGAATCTAAATCAATAAGGGGACGATGGCGACGGCTACTGTCGTTAGGTTTGGGCGAGAGCAGCGCCTCGAACGCATAAATTGGCATTTAATGAGTGCCTTCATGTGCGTGTACGCACAATCGGACTCCATTGCCGGGAAATTCGCCTGTCAGCCCCCGGAGAGGCCTGAAGACTTTGAGCCGGGCTAACAAGTTTGTTCCACTTTCCAAGGCGGCTGGCATTTTGAGTTATTAATAAACAAAGTGTCGCACGCACAGGCCCAGGCCTTCGCCTCTCTATTTACCCGCTCTCCCCCGGGTAATTGATAGCTTATTGATTTACATACGAGCAGGGCTGCCTGCTGCAGTTGCTACGCCTGTTGCCGGTCTCAGTTCCCCACCCGCAGGCCATTTCCGCTGCAGATTCGTCGAGCGGGATGCCAACGTAGGTGGTTCTACGGGTTCTAGGAAGCCTTAGAGTTGGAAAACAGCCTCTGTGCTTACAGAATCCATAGCTTAGCCTCTTCTTGATATTAACTTTCAATTAATTTACCAGCCTATTTATTTAAAATCGAAAGACCACCACTTATTTCCAATTGAGAGCCGCTTTAACTCAAGTCTAGATTAAATAAATTTGCTTTTATCGCAGCTCTCAATTGGAGACAAGTTCAAGCTTCGCAGATGTCAGCATTAAGTTTATTAAAATATATGCCATAAATATTTATTTATTTAACTCTTTTTTACAAGCAATATTGGTCCAGAAATGAAATACCCTTTGAGTTGGACTTATTTTCGACGTGATTTTGTCTTTGTTTTTGCCTTATTTATTTGCTTATTTACAAAAAGTGACTTAAAACCATTGAAATGTTAATATTTTTGTATGAAAATCAATATTCCAGTAAACACACAGACAGACAGTCGTTATAGCTCTCTTTTGGGCTTCATTACGAGGCCATAAAATCAACAAAAGTTGGCTTATATATCGTTGAAATATTTTGTTTATTTAATAATGAAGTGTAACTCTTTTTGGGGGAAATCTCTGTGAAAACTTATATCTCCGACATTTTTAGTTCTTTAAAAAATACGACGTTAAGAGATCGGTGGTCTCTCATAAGCATATTTTCGAGGATGCTTTCTCGGAATGATGAATAGCCTAGGTTTGCTGCCTGTAATGGCCAAAGTTGTCCCCTTAATCAGTGGAAATTCCGTCCTCCAAAGCTCAATATCTATTAAAACAGAACCCGC
Organism: Drosophila diplacantha; assembly: GCA_018874655.1. Taxonomy (NCBI): domain Eukaryota; kingdom Metazoa; phylum Arthropoda; class Insecta; order Diptera; family Drosophilidae; genus Drosophila; species Drosophila diplacantha. The sequence goes on along the minus strand of JAEIIO010037715.1, from coordinate 11,668 downwards.
ATAACGTATCGATATTTTCGGAGTTCCAAGAGACAAATGAAAGGTTTTCCCTGCATTGCATGTGCATTTGCTCTCGACACACAGCCCTGGTGCTAGCTGCCAGAGACAACCTAGGATCCCAAGGCCTGGGGCAGGACCAGGACCAGGACCAGGAGCAGGAGACAGCTGACTGATTAAGCCACAATTGCGAGCTGTCTCAGCTGGCTCAGCTGCTGATGATGATGGGCTTTGCCAGTTGCCGCAGAATAATAATAAAATCCCCCGAGGCACACACACACACTTCCTGTTGTTGCCGCCCCGGCTTGTCCTCTTCCTAATTCCCTCGCCCTTGGCGCAGAACTCATTAAATTACAATAAAAATAATATCGCAGACACACACACACCGGAAACGTACCTAAATCTCGGCAAGAATGGAATTCCGGCCAAGTTAGCAACTGCTTTGCCACGGGAAGCTGAGGTCGACAGTCGCCGACCTGCCGAAACTCCGTAAATAATTTCATAATGCACAATTCATTTCAGCGCTTTTTTCCCGACTCACATATTTATTTGCTCAAGTTCTGTTTGTGCCGAACGACTGGCTGGCTTTATTTTAATTAAATTCATGGCGCAGGGAAACGGAGAGGTCTTAATCATTTTTTGTGGGGGGCAGGCAGGCGCACTCTGGGCAGTTTGTTCGGCAAATATTCTTCCCGGAACATCGGTTTTTAAACTGCAAAAACACTTAAACAAATAGGAGTCAACGGGAAAAAACTCCGAATTTCATTATTAATATTGTACAATGCAAATAGCGGCGGTGGTGCGTCTCCTTACACATGAAAGTCAATTAAATATCCCACTCTCGCAGCTTCATGTTCATTATTGTGTAAATAATGCCGCGAAATGGCAATTGTTTTTTATGTGAGAGAGACCGCTGGCCGACTGCAAACTCGTTTAATTAATTCACCAGACTAGTATTTAATAAGCCTAAAAGCCTGCAGCTAAACGAATTAAGTTTTGAATGGGTTTCGATTTAATTTCCGACTCGAATGTGTCACTGGAGCTACCTGAGGCTCCATCTCCCTCTGATCTGTGTACTAGTGCTAAGTGCGAGATGCCAAACTCCATGTAACGCCATGACACGAACTCAATCGAGGCTGTGAGGATCGCTGATGGTGCGGTAATATAGCTTTAATCACGTATACGCCACGGGTCCCAAAATGTACATTAGCCCTGGCGCCGCTACCAACTGTATGTAATTAAGCTCAGGGACTGCATCCCTCCCTCTGATTTCCCGCATGCCGGACCCTCAAGCCAACTGAAATATATGTAATATGTGTAGTGCACACTTAGCATTTAACATTTAACATTTAACATTCAACATTTGTGTGCAGAGCCAAGAGACAGACAAGCAGGCAGCCAAACTTTACACTTTTTATGAGGCATTAAAATAAAAGCTCGTAAAGCCTAAAATGACATAAAAAGCAGCGAAAAAAGGCGCAGAGAGGGAAACTGCATCGATAAACAACATGGAACAAACAGGCGAACGAACAAACAGTGAAACGGCAGCAGAAACCGTACTAAAATAAGACAAAAAACAACACTAAATGCCACATATGTACCCGCACACACACACTTGTAATAAATATATACATATTATGTACCATATACACACACTCTGGGCCATAAAAACTCGCCCAGAGCCAGAATCTAAATCAAGTGAAATGAAACGAAAAGGCCAAAGCGAAAGGCCCAAAAAACGTGAAAAGCGAAACGTGAAAAGCGCCAAACGAAATGAATTCAAATGAAATGAGCATGAAAATGTACATAACTGTATTGTATAGACCCTAGCATATATATGTATACCCATTATGGCGGCACACACACACTTTTACCTGGCATATAACCAACTTTCTGTCATTTCTCCTCGCCACACACTCGCCACACATCCGCTCATCCACACACACCTCCTCGGTGCGACAGCGACACCGCCGCGGAGCAAGGCACCAGCCAGAGCAGCATCGGTAGCTACTATAGCCACTTCTATGCCAGCTCCAGCGGCAACGGGAGCAGCGGCAGCAGCCTCTCGGCCCACGCCCCCGCCCCCCTCGGCAGCCCCTGTTGGCGCAAGGTCAACCGCGCCCACAGGCGCCTGTGCCGAATGGCTCAGCTGATGGAGCTGCTGCCCCTGGGCAACAGTGTGAGCTGCAGGAATCTGGCCTCCTCGCCGGGACCAACCATAGTGGGAGCGGCAGAGGGATCAGGATTGGGAGTAGCAGCAGGAGCAGGAGCAGCAGCAGAGGGAGCAGCAGAGGGAGCAGCAGAGGGAGCAGTAGAGGGAGCAGCTGGAGGAGCAGCAGGAGGAGCTACAGCAGGAGGAGGAGGATTCCCAAGAGAGTTACCAGTAGGAGGATCCGCATCTTCCTCCATGGAGACCAGCTTCACCGGCGACAGCCTCAGCCGCTCCGCTAGCTTCCACAGCGAGGAGCTGCTCGTGGACATGGCTACTGGCGAGGAGTACGAATTGGAGGCGTTCAGGTAGTTGGTTCTTTGACTAAAACAAAACAGACAGACTCTAAGACCGGTACACGCCACACGCCACACGACACACTCCATGCCACCGCCACACCCACCACAGCACACTCAAGAGCCGAGCAGCCACTCGGGCGCATACTTAATGTCCTGCTAAGGAGGAGCAGCAGGAGCAGCCTTCGCCGCGTTATCAAGGAGGCCAGAGCAATGAGAACACACAGAAGGCAGCCAGCTAAATATTCTCGGCTGTCAAGAGTGGAGAGAATGCACTGAGCGAAAGAAGTAGAAGCGTCTCTTCTGTATCCTTCCGTTTCCGTTTCCGTACGAGTGAACTCGATATGAAAACTAAGGCAAAATTCAACAATTCGGCAAAGAAAACAAATGAAAATTGTAGAAAATTAAGCATCGAGTTAAGTCGTACCCTTGCTTGGTACTTTCTGAATACTTTCCTAAACTAAATTAATATTTCTAGTACTTCAAACCTGCGGTATTCATTAGCAAACCTTTCCCAGTTTTTAGTTCAATTTTCTTGATACATTTTCCCCCTCAACTTATGTGTTTCCTTGTGAATCCCTCTAAACGTATTTTCTATTTCCACAGTGGCCAACGCTTTTGAGAGATGTCTACCTTGATTTACAGGACATGTGTAGGTAATGTCTGCAGCTATACGGGTTCCCCCTCCGTTTCTCCCAGTGTGGTTTTATTAAGAACGATGCAGGGCCAGGCATTTGCCTTTGATTACATTCTTTAAATGCCAGTGCCAGTTGGGTCCCAGGGCCTGGGGACTGGGGAAGCCACTCGCCGAACCTGCGGGCCATGTCCTATGGCGGGAGTCAGCCTCCTCATTAGCCTGCCACTTGTTGCACGAGGGGACTACAATGGGGCTTGCTTGATAGCCAAAAACAATGAGACCCGCGGCCAGAAGTCAGCAGTTATCGGGCAAGGGATAAGGGTGACTTCAGTAGCCAGGGACAAAGGAAATTCAAATTCAATTTCAGGTAAAAATGCAGTGATTATGCTGCTCACTGGACAGGGGATTGGCAATTAATTTGTGGCAATCAGAAGCAGATCAAAGCAAAAAATCCCCACTAAATAGAGGAAGCCCTGACTCGCACTTAGGTTCAGGGATGCAGAGCATTTGCTCCCCTCGAATGGGAAATGAAATGGCAAACACACTAGGACTATATGCCCCCCAGCAGCTGACCAAATCGGCTTGAAGCCTGATGTCTTGCCTGGCATTATGACACCTCTTCTGCGGCTTACCGCCCCCCATCAATCAACGGCGGAATTCGGCAAATTAATTAATTACTGGCCGCCAACAGCAGATGAAAAGCGGCTGAATAATGTAATGAGCTGGCGGCGGGGCGGCGCAGAGGCGGATCAGAGGCGGAGGCCAAAGGATGCCAGCGCCACCGACAGGTGTATCAATCAAATTAGCGGTGGACCGTTTCCGTGACATTCATCCGCATTGAGTTGCCCGGCCTGGCCCGATGGAATCACGCGAGGAGCAGCTATTGTAGTGCAATTAAGTCCTGTGTGTCCTGCGGCCAGTGGCCAGTGGCCAGTGGCTAGTGCCCTGGCCCTGGCCGTGGCCGCGAAAGGATGGACAGCCGGCTGAGTGGCCAAGTGGCCACTCGACCTTGGCTCCCTCTCCCTGTCGCCTTGTTGACATTAGGTTTATTCGATTTACCTTTTTCTCCGAGCTCCTCGCCATTGCGATTTCCATTTGATTTCCTGCCAGGCAGGCAGGCAGGATGCATCGTCCTTGGGCCGGTAATTGCATTACAATTACCTTTGGCCGGCGTGGACGCTAAAAGCAATTCTCAGCAAGCCCCATCGATCAATCCCAGTCATAGTCCCGGATTACCCGGATGTGGAACAGGATGCAGGATGCATCAAGGCCACCCTTGATGGAGCCCAAAGTGTCAAAGCCGCAGTGTCAGTTGACAAAGCGAGATTCGTGTCCTGGGCGAGAGTGCGGGTTCTAGCCCAAACAATATTAATTTTCAAAGTCCTGGCTGGAATACCTTTTGCCAATTAATGTCCTTAATTAAGGGAATTCTCTGTAATGTGATATATTTGCTGCATTTACAGTTATTCATATTTTCCGTTTGATAAATACTACAAATTATTGCCAATTGCGACCAGCCAGTAATTAGTAAAGCATTTTCCAGACTTTGTGCTTTATTGTGTGAGCTATGCATCCGTGCTGCATTTATTCCAATTAAGCCACGCTCATCCCTATCCCGACGAGGCAGCCACCTGGCCGCAAATTTAATTTACACTCGAAGCGAGCAAGGAGCCAGGATAATCGGGCTGGAAGTTTGCAGGACCATTAGGCTGGGCTGCAGCTACCGACAAGTTAAAGTTAACTTTAATTGGAATTACAGGGAAAAGGCTAACTACTTCTTGATTAAGCAGCAGGCAAGACTGTTCCTATTCGAATAAAGCTCCCACAAAACAGCCTCTGAGATGTGCGAAGAAAGCAGGTGCCTTGAGCGCCCCCTAATATCCATTTCAAAACTGTCATTTGTGGCCGGGTGACTGGTTAGCCTTCGAGCCGGGGAAATTGAAAACGCAAAACGCGAAACGCGCAACTTAATATCGAGTGGGTTGGCGAAACTTTTTGCGAACCAAAACGAATTCGACAACAACAAATGGGCGAATGTAATTAAAAGTTGGCTCCGGCATATCGTACGTACGTACTTATTATGCCAAAATAGCAGCTCTCATTGTTTATTCAGCCTGCAGCCCGCTGTATCCTGTCTGCATCTATCGGCCGCCGCAATCAGAGCATCCTTCGGCCCCGAGCGCTGGAATTTGGCTTTATTTCGAGGCCCTCGAACGCTGCAGGCAACGGATGCCTCGCCAGAGCTGTGGAACGCAGTCAGGAGGCTGTAAGCCGAAACTTTAGCTCCGCTTTTTTCCCCTGGCTTTTCACCGTTGCCACATTACATTTTAATTATGCGCTTAGCTGGGGGAAAACTCCAGCTTCGGCCTCGGCTTCGGCTTCCGCTTCAGCCTTGGCTTCAGCCAAACCGAACTCCTGGCTGCGGCCTGTGACCTGCGGTCTCTGAAGCCTTCTCAAATATCCCTCTCTCTCTGGACAGCTGGTGATGGCTTCCCTTCTGGCAGGCTCCTGCTATTTGCAGCTGCAAGTTGCGGCCAAGTTGGCCCGAAATAGAACTGCATTCGCCACGCAAAGGCCAGAGTCCCAGCCCCCGGAGAAACCTCCAGGGCTTACCGAGTAGGCAAATCCTTAGTTTACCAAGTCGGTGGCCTATTTTGTGGAGGGAGACCAAGCAGGGAATGCTGTAATGCTTGGGACAAGCTCAGAGATCAGGAAAAGGGGTCTCTATACAGAACTTCTATAAATACCCCAACCTGTATGACCTATTTAGAGGTGACCTTTGCTAATTGGTAATTTTCGGAAAATAGTTTCCCTTCGCGCCAGCAAATATGTGCGTTTCCATTTGGCATAAGGACAACAATTTAATTTGGCAACATTTTAATGACGCCCAATGATCAAAATGAAACTAATTAAAACACTTTGCCGGGCTGCGGGGACAGTGTGGTCTAATTGGCAGGTCCTAGGCAGGTCCCAGGTCCTGGGCTCTATCTCTGCACGCGTCCCCAGGGCCATATGACGGGTCAGGAATTTTGATTGCATATTTTCTGGTGCTCCCCAAAACAGTTTCCAGTGCGGGAAAAGGTCCTGCGCTGATTGCAGATGCATCACCTGCTAATTGCTCACCTGAGCGTGTGCAGCAAGGGCACTGGAAAAAACCAGAACACATATGCCAGGGAAACTTTTGAGGAAAGGAAAATGCCCTAACTGGGGAGTAGATATTCAGGGATAGCTGGATAACCCTTTGGCGGAGTGTTTTCTAAACTTTTTTGGCTTCGAATTTCCGCTTTTTGCCACTGTAGAGACAGAAAGTCACATTGGCAGCTAGAAAAGGTCAGAGCTAGTCAGTTTGAAGGGACAGAAAACGCGGCTAAACCACTGTTTCAGGCAGCACATCGTTGCCTTGGCAATCCTACCGCAGAGGCTTCCCCTAGGCCCTAGGCCCTGGTCCTGGTCCCGACCACAGAATCAATGAATGTCCCCTCGAAATGTGAACGAAATCCTGACGGCCGCTGGACCGGAGCCAGCGATAATTTGCCAAATTGACTGCATTCTAATTTTTGCCACAAGAGCTGGAGGCAAGAGCCGTTTAGTGTCCAGTCGGAGGCGGATCTGCAGCTCCAGTCCAGGCTTCCCGGGGCGTGAGCAGAGCAACATGTTGCGGTTGCCCCGAGGCCATAATTGAGTCAGTGATTAATGAGCCTCGAACTGCGCAGCTGACCAAGCACTTGGACTGTGCGGGTAACTGGGACTTGGACTGGCCATTTGTCCCTCACAGAAAAGAGCACTTTCCCGAAAGAAATTGGGTGGCAACTGGCCTAGACCTCTCTAGCTTAGCTATTTATGAACCCGAGCACAGCCTAAGTCTCTCCTTCATAGTCGTAATTCCATAGATCTGTAATGTGTACATAAATAGCTTAGTAATTACTCACAACACGGGCTGAAATATATGCAGCCTTGGCAGTCAATCGTAAAACACATTTCATAGATAATTTCCCTAAGATAATGACTCATTTTCCCCCCTACAAATCGAATTTAAATATAATCCCCAATCGATTAATACTTTTTAGAAGTAAGTTTCTGGCTTAAGCATTTTTTTCGTACCCAGAACCTGGCATATTCCCTAGTTTCCACCAGAACTTCCTCCTAGTTGAACGCTGTACAGCTCCTAGAGCTTAGAATAAACTAGAATAGAGAGTTTGTAGTCGTAAGATCATCACTATGTAGCTTCCCCTTGGTTAAATTTAGTTTCTAAAACTCACAAAATTCCAAATTCAATTTTAAGTTGATGGATCGGCTAAGACTTTGACTGTATCTGGCTTAATGAGAACATTATTTGAACTAACTCCTCCAATTGGCAAGCTTGCTTTCATGTAAATATCGAACAACTTAACAACAATCGTGCACTATTTTCACACAACACCAATAATGGGCAACATTTGGCTTTACTTCACCGCTAACACACACACACCGCACACACACACCGCACACACACACACCGCACACACACACACCGCACACCACACACCACACACCACACACCCCCACGCACACCATTACCCACCCACGAGACAGTGGACACTTGAGCACTTTTGCCCATTTTGAGCCCATGAAGTCATCAGCCCCACGAATTTATACCCATAATTATTTATTCAGCTTCCGTTTGATTCACATATTCGAAATTCGAAATCCAAATTTTAGATTTGGCATCAAGAAATTAAACCGATTGGCCAGGACTTTGATACTTACTTTACTTATGGTAGCTGTTGCTTTTATATTATTATTACCTTAATAAATATTGCTTAGAGCAGCGAGCAGTCGAACCTCAGTGGCCTGAGCTGGGGTCTGGGTGAGCCAGAGGCTGCAGTAGAAGCTGCAGAAGTAACCCTCAAGAGCTGTGGCTTTCGATGCCGTTCCATCTCAGGAGGGCTTGGAATCAGCTCAGGTTCAAGGAAGTTCGACTGCGTGCGCTTGTTATTTTCTTTACAATGGAATGTTTACATTTTAGATGCCACCTTGTTTTTTTGCTGCTGAGTTTGGCCTTTGTTTTTTGCCACTGAGCTCCGCCTGCTGGCGGGAGCCCCCTGCCTTGTGGCCCAGTCTTACCGCTCTCCCACTCTCCCTCTCTCTCTCTCTCTCTCTCTCTCTGTCCCGCCGCTTAGATCCACCCACCGGGACGAGTTCGGCACCCAGCGCGTCTACAAGAAGACCTCGCCCAACTGTGTGCTCACCCTGTATCTGCCGACCCGGGAGATCACGCTGACCGGCAACAACCCGTCCGTGCTGCGCGGCATTGTCTACGTGGACCCCAAGGCCATCCAGGGATATCGCGTATACGCCCAGCTGACGCTCACGTTCCGGTGAGATTACTCATACGCCCCGCTGGCAGGGCTCCCAATCGATTTCCTTTTTTGGGGTTTTCAGCAAGGCAATCCTGTCCCGATTCCCGTCAAGTACTAAGAGATCTTCCCCCTGTATTTTCCTCTTCCAGCTATGGCCGCGAGGACGAGGAGGTGATGGGCCTGCGGTTCTGCAACGAGGCCATCATGTCGCTGCACCAGATTTGGCCCCGTCTCGAGGAGCCAACACCGGAGTCGCTGAGTCCCCTGCAGGTAATCAAAGTAATTGAAATTATGCATGCCGGGAGCCCAGGTCGGGGTCGGAGTCCTTACTGCTGCCTGGCTGCCTGGCTGCATCCGGCCGGAGCCAGAGTCCCTGGCAGTTGCGGGCGGGTCGAGCTGCTGTCCAACTTTTGGCGGCGGCATTAACAATTGATGACGCTGCGGGAAGCGCTGCGCCATCCTTGCTCCCCCTTCAATCCGCCAGGGAAGCGCCTCGCTGCACAGGACCATGAATAATTGGCAAATTTGCAGAGCTTTGCAACGCCATCATTTGGCACCTCGTTGCCGGGAAGCGCGTTGCCCAGCTGGGGAGCTGGGAAGTCTGAAATTTCAGCTGTTTGAGTCCTGGCTGGTCAGCCGCCGGAATTCTGGCTCAGCTTAGCTCAGCTTTAAGCGTACTATGGTGAAGTCATCGATACAATACATCGATATATGATTTAAAACATTAAAAACTAATTAGAAAGCCCTAGTTTACAAGGCCAGCTAGCAGTTAATTTGATTATTACGCTTGCTTTGACTTGGCCACTCCCCAGGACTTCTTGCCAAATACCAACTCTCTTTATGACGAACTGACTGACGAGGCAAGCCCACGACCGAGTCCTTGGGGCACTCAAAGGACCCGGACTCTTGGATTTTTATGACTCCGGACGCCGAATGCTGACATCTCACGTGCGCACCCCTCGCATCGAAATATATTTGTATCTGTTTGCTTGGCCGTTGTTCCTCGGAATCCTCCGAGTTCGATGCACTTAAACCAATTGAAAATCAATTTAATTTAGCTAAAAGCCAAACAAATGTTTGCCATTGGCTCTCCGAATTCCAAAGACCTTGTTTCTGGGACCAGCAAACTTTCGAATTCAACTTTTCGCATTTTTTATTAAATTTGACAAGGAATAATTTATTTTTGCCACGAAAGGGGACGGGCAGCGGCTCTCCCCTGGCTTCCGAACGAATTTGGTTAGCCAAGCAGGACTCTTGGACTTATGGACTCGCTGGCAACGGTGGCCGCTCGCAGGACTCACCCGGGGGCCTGGCAGAGCGACGCGGGGCGTTCGCATAATTAAATAAATTTGATTTTAATAACTTGGCCAGCGACAAGAGCAGGCCAAGATGAAGCCCGAGAGAGACAGGGGGAAAAAGAGAGGACAGGCCGAAAATAGGCCTGGGCAAACAGAAGTGATGATGGGTTCCCGGGAAGCTGGCTCAGAGGAAATAAGGCACTGCGAGAAAAGGCTAGAAACAACCTATAAAGCGAGTGTTAAAAGCTTTTATTGCCCAGAGTACGTTTAAGCCGTTTTGTGTTATTGAAAGTAGGACCCACTAACATATACCTTACGAGAGTATCTAGCCTACAGCTCCTCCATTGTCCCATATTCCTCCAAGTGTATTTATATACATATCTATCTAAAAAAGAAACAACTTGTTGCTGTACATATTTGATAGATTGATTGGGGCCGAGCAAAGAGATTCGCAGGCTATTGATTATAATTCGAAGGGAGTGCAGGATGGCTGGCAAGCAGGATAACTCGACTGGAGCACAGCAGAGTGGCCAGGACAACGGCCAAGACAGCAAGATAAGCAACTGGGATATCGGAGGCGCCTCAAAACGGCGCACGATGACAGGGCTATCGAATGGTAAAGTTCACGCCTCCAAGTCCAGAGTCCACAGCTTCCCAGCCAACTTGCTTGCTCACTTGCAGCCCGACGGCTAAATCCCATAATCATTATCCTTTGAGGCCAGGCCCTGGCGTACGCCAGTGTCCTTGTGGCTCCCGTTGTCCCAGGCAACCTGGGAATAAGTACACGCGCCAGCGTTTAGTCCTTGGCAAGTGAATGCGTATACCGAGCCATATTAGGGTGGACTTTGAAGGTTTGCAAGTCTTTGTGATTGTAAAATGTAATATATATATACATAATAATATGTAATATATATATAATACAGTCTTGCAATTAGATTTGTATAATTTACATTAAGAGAATAAATAAGAGAATAAAAGAACAGGCGAAAGTGTGAGAAATATTAAGCTACGCTTGGGTAAACTCATATTTTCCAGTAATAAATATTCAGTTCAGCACTTCATAACAGGGTCCACTTTAATACACCTATGTACATCAGTCTGTGGCCCTTTGTAGGTGTATTTATGTACACGGGTGTGCTTAATCAAATGCAAATGAAATGCCTGGCAATAACACAGAATCCGAATACGAATCCGAATCAGAGTCAGATGCGGGACAAAGAAACGGCTTCAGCCAAACAATTTTATTTTCGCTTTGTTTTGAGCCCCAACAACAGGGCCGAAATGCATAATTAAAGTGATAAATAAATAAACATATCCGATTCGGCCTCGGTTCGGCGGCATTTTCTGTAACTGAGCCAATTACGCAGACTTTGGCCACGGACGGGGGCTCCGGCTCCGCGTCCTGCGAGAATCAATCAAAATGCTAAAACGATAGCAGCGTCTCCCTTACCGCCTCCCTTAATCACTCCCCCACTCACTCCCCTTCTCCGTGTCCCTTTTCCAGGAGGCTTTGATGAAGCGCCTGGGCGATGGCGCCCACCCCTTCACCCTGTCGCTGTCCGCCCACGCCCCGCCCAGCGTGCAGCTGGTCCCGGCCAAGCGCTACTACGGAGCCCCGATCGGCACCAGCTACGATGTCCGCTGCTTCATTGGTAAGTCTTGCCGGCTAACGGGATTTCAGGACTAAAACAGGGAACCCAAGGTACTTTTCAGCAGGGGGCCTAAGAGGGGGTTGCTCCAGGTTCTGGTCCAGGAATTTATTTAATTGAATTGTTTCATATTTCTGCTGCTGCATTTCTTAAATGTAATTATTGTGGCAGTGCGAGTAAAAAGGGGCTTTCACTTAGCGTTGATATATATAACGTTTTATAATTGGTAAACTAGTTTCTTGT
>JAEIIO010037545.1:0-12218 GCA_018874655.1 Drosophila diplacantha | reverse complement strand
ATAATAGATACAAACTAAAGACCAACAAACTCTGCTAGGAGGCAACGGCAGTCACAAAGGGAAACACACATTGCACAAAGAAAAGTATGAGAAAATGAGCCGTGGGAAACACAAAAACATAGTAATTATTTATAATATTTTAAAATGAAAACCGAGGGGGTGAGGCAGTGGAATTCGAGTCTTGCCAAGGAATATCAAATAGTCAGTACAACACAGATCATGCGTTCCAGGGAATAGGGGCATTTTCGAAGCCTTTTAAAACCTTATCAAACTTGGGACTTCCCACTAAAACAGATTCTTCAAGAGAATCCCAGCTAAACTTCACAAAAATAAAAAAAATAAAAAAAAAATTTTAGCAAAACCAGAACCTTTTGGGAACCAATTTGCTTGCGTGCTTTGAAACCTTTTCCAAGCCTGTAGGCCCTTCATCGCTGTGTGGCTGCCGCTGAAGCTCCAGTTGCTGGTCCTGGTCCCGAACTTGGTCCAGCTGCCGCCCCCGTCAGGTCGTCCCCTTGGAGATCCACGTTGGCGGCACTGGCGTACTGCTAAAACCATGACTGCCGGTTAATATCGTACGGCTTCGGCATGCCCAGTGTGGCCCGTTGGTACGCGGATGGCGGCGGCGGCGGTTGTCCATATCCGGCTGCTGCCGCCGCCGCTGCTGGCCCGCTCAGCAGACTCTGGTTGAAGATCATCCGCGTGTGGAAGTCGTCGCGCCGCAGATACTGCTGGTACAGCTGCGAATTCGGATCGGCGAAGGGATAGGCCGCTGCAGCGGCGGCTGCCCGCGTTGAGGGGTGAGCCGCTGCCGCCGCCGCCAGGAAGGGATACGAGCCGGCGGCCGTGTTCAAGGGATTCTGTCCGCTCTTGTCCCCGGCATTGCCGACGGGATTGGCAGCCGCTCCGCTGTGCGCCGGCGCCGGTGGCATATAGTACGGATTGGGGGCGTCCCGGAACTGATCCAGATAGCTGCTAGCCGCCGCTGCCGCCGACTGGTCGCCATAGAGGCCGAGGGCTCCGGGAGTGGGCGCGAAGTTGAAGGCACTGCCCGGCACAATGCCGCCACCGCCGCCGCTGCCCGTGGAAGTCTTCAGCGAGATGGCGGCTGCAGCATCGGCTGCTGCCGTGGTTTGGTTGCTGCTGTTGTTGCTGCCGCCGCCGGTGACCGATCCGGGCGAGGATACTCCGCCGGATTTGAGGCCCGCGTACAGCTGGAAGCCCTGGTGTAGCGCCTGCGCATGCGCCTGCAGCTGGTTATTGGTGGCGGCAGCAGCAGCAGCTGCCGAAACGGAGGCTGCCGTCTGCGCCATGTTGTACTGCGGCATTGGTTGGTGTTGCTGCTGCTGCTGCGCAGCCACCTGTTGCTGCTGCTGCTGCTGCACTTGTTGCTGTTGCTGCTGCACCTGTTGCTGCTGCGCCTGTTGTTGCTGCTGCTGCTGCTTGACTGCCGCTGCCGCCGCTTCTGCCGCAATTGTGGCTGCCTTCTTTTTCCTTCCCCTCTTCGCTGGCGTCTTGACTTCTGCTGGAGCAACTGCCGCCGCTTGCTGCTGCTGCTGCTGCTGTTGTTGCTGCTGCTGGTGTGCGGGGTTGTTGTTGCCCGGAACATAGTTTCCTGGCAGTTGCTGCGCCGGATTCCCGTAGGCCGTGGCCGCTGAGCTGGAGGCACTGTACATGTGCGCCGCCGGCGGCATGGACTTGTCGAAGTAGTTGCCGGCATAGCCCAGCATGGATTGCATCAGGGGATTGCTGTAGGTTTGTGGCGGCGGCGGCGTGGGCTTGTTGTAGGCGGCCAGGTGATGCGTCTGACTGAGATGATGCTGGTGGTGCATCATGTTGCTGCTGGCATCGCTCACAGCAGCAGGGAGAGCGGCTTGTTGTGCTGCCGCTGGTTTGTCCGGGACTGCCGCTTGCTGCTGCTGAGAGGTGTAGTTGTGCTGTTGCTGGTAGTTGAGTTGCTGCGATTGCTGCTGCTGCTGCTGCAGTGGCAGCTTCGGGGCCTGGGCTTGCTGCTGTTGCTGGTAGTTTTGATTATGCGGCGTCTGCAGTTGCGTGAGATGTGGCTGCTGCTGTGCCTGCTGTTGCTGTTGTTGTTGCTGCTGCTGCTGCTGCTGCTGTTGATTTGTCTGCTGTTTGTTGCCGCTGGCCTGTGACCCCGGCTGCTGCTGCTGCAACTGGCAACTGTTGTCCTTGGCAAACTCCTTGGGGAAACCCATGGCCGCCGCCCTGTTGTACATCTCGAAGGCCTTGTCCGGCGCTATGTTGCCTAAGGGCTTGCCAAAGGCCATCGAGCCCAGGAAGCTATTAAACATTTGCTGTTGTTTGTTGATCAGCGTTTGGGCTTGGCTCTGAGCTGTTTGCTGCAGCTGTTGCAACTGCGGCTGCTGCTGCTGTTGCTGCTGCTGCTGCTGCTGCAACTGTGGCTGCTGTGCCGGCGTCTCGTCTATCTTAGCCATTTTGTTAGCCGCTGCATTGCCACTGTAATCCATGCCCATGTCCTCGCCAGGTCGCTTGAGGGGATTTATCAGAGTTTCCGTCTTTGGAGGCTGCTGCATCTGATGCTGCATAAAGGTGGCCATGTCGCTGCCATAGCTGGGCGGCACTATCTTCTGCTGCTGCTGCTGCTGCTGCTGTTGTTGTGACTGGGTATCCACAGCATCGGCTGCTGCCGCTGCACTGGCTGCTGCATTTGTTGACTGATATTGCGCATACGTTGGATACTTCGGCTTTAGCTGCTGCTGCAACTGTTGCTGCTGCTGTTGCTGTTGCTGCGTCTGCAATTGCTGCTGTTGAGCTGTTGCTTGCAGCTGCTGCTGCTGCGCTGCCTGCAATTGTGGCTGCTGCTGCTGCTGCTGCTGTACAGCTTGTTGCGTTGCCTGATTTGCCGCATTCGCAATGCTCGGTGGCAGCAGGCTGCGGTTGAGGCTCCAGTCATTGTTGGGCTTGGTGATGGAGGCGGCCGTCGAAGCAGCGCCAGCCGCGGGCAGGGGATTAATCAGAGTGGCAGGATTATACAAGGAGCGTTGCTGATGCTGCTGGTAGGTATCGTGGCCGCCGGGTCCATAGCCATTGTTACTCAGACCCGCCGTTGTCGCCACGGAACCAGTGGAAGCCTGCTGCACTGGCGGCACTACAGGAGGTTGCACCTGCTGCTGCTGCGACTGAGGTTGCTGGTAAGGCGACAGCACGGGCTGCTGGTACGGCGAATGCTGCTGCTCTGCCGGGGAATGCGCCAACGGTGTCGGCGGCTGCGTGGCCGCCGAGGACGCCGGAGATGGTATGGGACTGTGGGCCTGCTGATGGGCCGCCGGGCTGTGGGAGGAAGGCTGCGAGGGCTGCTGCTGCTGCTGCTGCTGCTGCGCCGCCGGCGGATGATATGGTGAGTGCTGCTGGTGATACGGCGACTGGCCATGGTAGGGCGATGGCTGCGTCGACTGCGACGACTGCTGGGGTGTGGTGTACGGCGAGCTCTGGGGCTGCTGGTACGGCGAGTGGGGATTCGGCGTGCTCGGACTCATCGAGGAGTTGTAGTCCGATTCCTGGGAGCGCGGTTGCTTGTATTGGTCGTAGATGGGAAGCGGGGACGTGGAAGAGTAGGCGGGGGTCTTGGAAGCCTCAGAGCCCGAAGGATTGTAGCTATTCCCGCCGCCATAGGGTGAGGTGCCGCTCAGGTCCGGGGTGGAGACGTTCGGCGAGGAGGCGGAGGAGTAGATATGCTGGGAATACTGGGGATACGGCGAGTTCATCTCCCTCGGGCTGCAGCTCTTGTCCGGACTGCTCTTGGTCGTAGTGTCCTGGTAGAAGCCCACCTTGATGGCTCCGTTCAGGGGATAGGGCGACGCCGGCTTGCCCATGTCATCGTTAGGCTTGGGCGAGACCATTATGGGGGATGCCCCTATGGGGGAGGCTCCAATGGGCGAGGTGTATGAGCCGGCGGCATAGGATCCATATCGCTCATCGATGGCTATGCGAGGCGAGTCAGGATCCTGGCTAAAGGAACTGCGCTCGGAGTTGGTGCTGCCGGTGCTCGGCTTCCTCGGACGCATCACCGCGGGCAGCGAGAAGTTGTCCCCGGCGGGAGAATGAGCTGGCGGCGCCACCTTGGCCTCACCCGGCAGCAGATCCTGCTGCTGTTGCTGAAGCGTGTGCTGCTTTGGCTCCTCCTCCTCGGACTTCTTGTTCACCTTGGGGCCGCCGAAGGCCTGCAGCCAGGCGCTCAGATCGGGCTTCTTCTTCTGCTGACTGGCAGCATCTGCCTTGGCTGCCTCTGCCGCCGCCTTGCCTGCTTTGCTGAGCTCCAAAAGAGCTTCAAATGGCTTGGGTGGTCCTCCCTCCTTGCTGGGCGTTGTGGGTGGTGTCGAGGTCTCCTCGGATTTACTGTCCTCCGTGGGCACGCCCTCATCTTCCTCTGTGGGCTTGTTCCGGGCGAGTTCCTCAAGCGTTTTGCCCAGAGCAAAGTCCTGGGTCTTGATCACGGTGCCCAGACTTAGTTTCGGTGCTCCGTCGCAGGTTTCCGTGATCAGGGCGTTCTTCAGCTCCTTCGCCTTGATGGCTACTGGGTTTGTGCCCGGGAGGGCATCGCTGCTCTCCTCTGAGGACTTGCCAGCGGCCACATTTTGGATGAGATTGCCCTTGGCCTTGCCCGGCTGCAGCCGTTCGATGGTCCTCATCACATTGGCCTTGGCTTTGACTTGCTGCGCCTGAGCTGCCTGAGCCGCCGCCTGCTTCTCCTTGAGGGACTTGCGCTTGGCCTCCTTGGCCAGCTGCTGCTTAATGTGCGGTGGAGGTGGTGGATTCAACAGCAGCTGCGTGGTGCTCGGCTCCTTGGGCTTGGCTGGCGGCTGAGGCAGGGGCAGGCACGGCAGGACCGGAGGCAGGGGAGCTGTGACGGCTACAGGCAAGGGCGTGGGCATTGAGTTGTTGGAGCAATTCGAACTGGAGGCCGCTGTGGCGGAAGTGCTGCCTATGGAGTTTCCCGAGTGCATCGAATGGGGGGGAGTGCCGCAGCTGCTGCTCACACTGCTCGCCGTGGGAGCCGCGGATTCCGACTCAGACTTGCTGGCGGCTGCTGACGCTTCCTTTGGTTCACTGACCAGCTCGTTCAAAGCCTCTGCCAGCTTCGTGGGCACCAATTCCGCCTTGGGAGCGGCCAAGGCCACGGGTCGGCGGAAATCCGCTGCATCCAGCTTGCTGCCGATGCCCGAGTCAAAGTCGTCGAGGAGATTGTAGCGGGAGGGCGAATTGCTGGCCGAACTGAACTCCGTGAAGCGGGGCGTGTGCTCCAGCCAGCGATTGATGTCCTTGAGGGTCTGCTCCGTCTCCACATCCAATGCTTCGAGGTTGGTGTTGTTGCTGTTGGTGGATTGCGCTTGGCCCGCCTTTTGGGCTGCCGCCTTTCTGCCGGCAGCGGTTTTCTTGCCGGAACCCTTGTCGCCACTGGGTTTATCCGCGGGTTTCGGAGGCGGCGGCATTTGCTTGTCTGGTCTCTTCTTGGCTGAAGTCTTGCCAGGCGTCTCCTTTACCTTGGTTGTGGATGATGAGAGAGCAGCGGGCGTGGCAGAAGCCTCCTCCTTTTTGCCCGTCTCAGCAGCCTCAACCGGAGCCGGCGACTTCTCCTTTGCTGGCTTCTCCATTTTCTCCTTGGGAGGCTCTTCCTTCTTCTTTGACTTGGTTTCCGTGTGCTTCTCTGCCTCTGCCTTGGCCGCCTTTTCAGTCTTCTCCTGCTTCTCCGCGTCCTTGGATCGCTTTTGGTCTTTGCTCTTTCGGCCGCGCTTGTGCTGCTCCGGAGGATCGGGTTCCCGCTTGGCCGAGCTCTTCTTGCTGCTCTCCCTGCCGCTCTTGGTGCTGGCCGGCTTTGAGTCCTCGGAGGGGGCTATCGAGTTGGAGGCGCTGGAGCCACTCTGGGCGGCACGACTGCGTCGATACTTGATCACATCGTACTTGTCCATGAAGGGCAGCAGCATCTCCAGTTCGGCCTGCTCGGCGGCCGCAGCAGCTGCGGCGGCAGACAAGGCGGACTCCTCTTTGCTCTTCTTGTGCTTCGTGCTGCGGGATTTGTCCTTGTCTTTGTCCTTGTCCTTATCCCGGCTCTTTTTTTCCTTGTCCTTTCTAGAGCTCTCCCCTTTCCTCCCCTTTTTCGGCACCAGCGGACGCTCTTGGGAGCTGGCCCTACTACTGCTCAGGGATTTAAAGTCCCCGTCAGACTCGCGGCCAGATCGCTCCTCCATCTCTTCGTCTTCATCCTGATGGTGCCGGGCGCTTAGCTTTGTGGTCTCTGCGGTGGGCACCTTCTTCACGGTGGTCAGAAGCTCGGAGAGATCATCGTTAAGGGCACTTTTCGAGTATTTCTTGTGGAGATCAACCTTGAAGGGCGACATGCTGCGCGACCGCGAGCCGTCTTCGTCCTCATCCTCATCATAATCGTCCTCGTCTGCAGCGCGTCGTGTGGCCTCCTCCTCGTCGTCTTCTTCCAGCTCGGCGGCTGATTCGGCCAAGGCGGCCGCTGCTGTCGGCGGCAGCAGCTGTTCTGTGGACTGCTCGCTGCGTCCGCCCTTGCTACTTCCCTTACCCTTCACTTGTCGTTTGACGGGCGTGAGGGTCTTTACTTTGGATTCCGCTGGCACCGACTTCTTCTTCTGCGCCGCTATCGTTCTTGATGTGGGTGGTTTGAGGAGGGACTTGGCCTTGGCTTTGGCCAGCGATAGGTGCTCATCGTCGCTGGAGTCGTCGCTCTCTCGGCTGTCGCTGGCTTCTGCGGATTCGGGTTCCGTTTCGGGAGCCGCCATCTTCTTGGCCCCCTTTTTGGTCTTTTGCTGCTGTGGCTGCTTACCGGGCTTAGCCGCGGACTTGTCGCTCTTGGTCTTGCGTCCCCGCTTGTTTGCTACGGGTTCCTTCTCTTTTTCCTTCTCCTTTTCTTTTTCCTTTTCCTTCTCCTTTTCTTTTTCCTTCTCCTTTTCCTTTGTCACTTTGCCCGCCTTGCTCTTCTTGCTCGGCGGCGGCGGCGGCGGTGGCGTTGGTTCCCTCTCAGGTTCCATGTCCTCATCATCCGTCTCGGGCTCTGCCTTGCTCTTGTTCTTCTTTTTGCGCCGTTTATCCTTCTCCTTGCGCTTACGCTTTTGGGCTTTCTGCATGGCCTCCTCTTCGATCTCGCTGTGCTCCTCAGCGCTGCTTTCCTGACGTCCCCCCACCGTCGCTGCATCCTTCTCCGTCTCCTCCTTGGCCTTCTTGCTGAAGTATTTTTCGCGGAAGACGTTCATTTTAGAGTCGGCGGCGGGATAGCTTAGATTGGGGTCGTCGTCCTCATCGTCTGAGAGATTATCAAAGTACTTCTTGGTGGCCTTCTCAAAGGCATCCTGCAGATTGTTCACCATTTCCGTGTATTCTGTGGAGAGAGGAAGGTATGATTAGGGTCTGAGAAAAGGATCTGATTTAACTCCATGTTCTACCATTATTGTGCCCATTATACAGTCGACAATTGTTGACTATCAGTCGGAAATCGTTCCGAAATTCGCTAAATTTGTGATATTCTCCACTGTCCAGCTTGTCCTCCATCTTGAGCAGGTCCATGGGTCTATGAAGCGGAAGAAATATTAGTAAATAAAGTTTAATGAAGTAGTTCAGTTGCTTCTTCGGCATACTTTTTTGCCACTTTCTTTTATTTTACTAAGTAAACTCACCTCCTGATGATAGAATAATAGCGGGGTGCAATATCCTCCTCCACGGGATCCATAAAGGGCCAGGCATCGCGATGGTTCTTCACGTAGACCAGCACCTTGTGCATTCCAATTTGAAGGACCTCCTCCGTTTCGGTAAAGCTAAGAATATTCGCATGATTGGAGGAGTTGTACGTTGAGTTGTTGTTTGTTGTTGGTGTTGGTGTGTTTACTGTGTTGCTGTGGTGGTATTGTGATGCAGTTGTTTTGCTTGTTGGTGCAGGTGTTGCCGTTGTTGGATGGGTATTGGTGTTGGCATGGTGGGTTAGGGAGTGGTGCGATTTGGACTTGTGTTTGTTACTGTGGTGAAGATGATGATGGTGGTGTTGGTGTTTATGGTGGGTGTTATGGTGTTGTGAGTGAGAGGTTGTGGTGTTGTGATTGTGATTATTATTATTATTGCTGTTATTATTGTTGTTGTTGTTATTCTGATTATGATTATGATATCCCTGCGACGTTGCTGTCGTCGTCGTTGTTGTTGCTGCCGCCGTTGTTGAGTGGCTGTTGTTGTTATTATTATTATTGTTGTTGTTGTGACTGTGATGCGACGCGTGCTTATGGTTGTTGTTGTTGTTAAGGCTGCTGTTGTTGTTGGTAGTGGTGCTACGATCTCTACTATTTACAGGGCTACATTCATCGATATTTTGTTGTTTATTATTTTGTGGATTTGGGTTCGGTTTTTGGTTTATGATCAACAGTCGGAATGTTTTTTTTATCGTTTTTTGGGGGGTGGGTACAAAAGTTTACAATAACAATGATAAATATGTTAATCAATTGATCACATTATATACAATTCGATGGGCGATGTGAGTGTATGGAAAAGGCCAGGCATCATGCAAGGGCAATAAACTGAAAGTGACAGCAAACCTAAGGTAGAACTCTTAAATTTACAACGCAGCAACAGGTAAGGAGGGCAATGGGAAAAAAAAGCAATGTCTTCAGCTTAAAACAATAAACAAAATCAACCAACAATACAAAAGCTGAGGGAGCATCATGAACGCTTTGGTTTGAGCAGTAAAGATACAATTTAAACCTTTATTGAATCTTGTTTTGAAAGAAACTAAATAGTTTTTCTATGGCAAACCCCTAACCTCTTAAAATTCCCTTATTTAGGCAATTAGTAAAGTTAAAGCAAGTTCAATTGTATCTTTACCACGATGTTCACACACCCAACAAGCAAGCAGAAGCATAAAAAAGCATAAATGACCAAAGAATATATACCGAGAGTAGTTCGGACAGTAAGTTTGTGTTGTGTCTGGGGGGAGGGGGATAGAGATCAAGTCTCACTTCACTCTCACTTACTCATCGCCACTCTTGTCCGAGTAGGCACCGCTCTGCCGCTCCGCCTTGCTGGACGAGGACGAGGATGCCGATGACGAGGCCACCTTCTTGGGCTTGGCCGCTTCCGCCTTGTCCGCCGCCTTGCTGCTGCTGCTTCCGCTCCCGCTGCTATTGAGAACGGCCTTTTGCTTCTTGGAACGCACTGTGCTGGCTGTGGTGCTGCTGCTGCTGCTACTGCTCGCACCGCTCTGTTCCTGAGCTTGCGGTGGCTGCTGCTGCGTATCATTGGCTCCTCCCGCCGGTATGAAGATGTTGCCAGTCAGCGAACTGAGCGAATTATTTGTCTGCCTGCCGGGCAACTTGACATTGGCCGCTGGAGCCATCGAAGACGACACTATTGTTGTTGCTGCTGCGGCTGCTGGTGGCTCTGGTTCCGCTGCCCGCTGATCCACCTGCTGCTGCTGCTGCTCGTGCTGGTCTTCTTGCTCTGCTTCGCTCTCATGTGCCACCGATGGAGATGGCAGACTAAGATCGGCGATGCTGGTGGCTACGGCAATTGCCGCCGAATTGGTGTCCAACAATTGCAGTTGCCTGCAAAAGTTCTCCTTGTCCTCGGGACTTAGAGAAGTGCTAGTGGTCGTTGGGGTCTCCTCCGGAGGAGCCTCCTCTTGTTGTTGCTGCTGGGTACCACTGCGTTGCCGCTTTGGCTGGCCACTGTAGTTGCTGCTGCTGCTATTACTGTTACTGTTGTGATTATTGTTGTTGTTGTCGTCCTCGCCCTCGTTTGCCTCTGAAGCATGCTTGTGTCGCCGGCGATGATGGTGATGATGCTCGCGATCGCGATGATGCCGCTTCTTTTGCTTTTTGCCCGATTTTTTCTTCTTGTGGTGATGGTGATGATGATGATGGTGGTGGCTATGATGGCCCCTGCTTTGCGATTTCGGCGTTTGTGGTGAGCGAAAGTCGGGATCGGCGGCTGTTGCTGCTAATAACTCTTCTTGATGCTCCTGCGGCTGCTGCTGAACCTCCTGTTGCTCGTCGTGTGGCTGCTCCGCGTCGAGGGCTTCCCCGTCGTCGTCGTTTTCTGGCGAGAGGCAGAAGGTTTCCCTGTGGCACAGAAATTCGCTCGAATTAGTTGTGGTTGTTCGTCTGAGGGAGCTTGCGTAGGTTGAAATACCGCTAGCCGTCGATGTGGATTGCGATCTGAGGAAAGAGAACCATAAATAACATAAATAGAATTAATTTATTTTTATTAACTACTTGGGCTAAATCTTAATAAAAGCGTTAATGGTTTGATTTTGTGGTGAAAAAGGGAACAAAGGCTATGAAAATGTATACGATTGCGATATGTATGCGACATTTTACCAACAGTTTTCCAAAATTCTACTTCTGTCTGTTTTCTATAACATAATGAGACATGTCCCATAAATGTCTTATACTATCGATAAATATCCTACGATACATCCGTGTCTCTCATCGTGTATGAAATGGGTGCCAAGAACTTTAACTGAAGGCTTAAACTTAAAGCATAAAGAATACACATATCGAATAGAAATATAAATAGAATATCAAAAAGCATGCTTACAGAGTTGTTCTTTTTTTGAAAACGAAATCCAACCAATTCTAAATTATACTTTGGGGTCAAAACTCAAATTAAGTGCTGATCCTCGGTCCGCTCGCTCATCATCCTGGTTCCGGGGGCTTCGCGTCGATGCTGTGATAATGATTCTGTTTTGATTTGATTTGGTTTCCAAACTCAAATTGCAAGCGCAGAAATCATAACAAATTTTACGGCAACTCAAAGATCAATTGAAAACGTAAATCAAAGATGCTTTTGGTATGCAAGTGTTGGCTGCTGTGTGGGTGAGTTGAAGCCCTTGCTTCCGCCAGCTCTCGCTTAAAATGCGGCGCGTGCTAACCGTCTGCGTGTGCGCTGCTGTTGTTGTTGCTGTTGCTGCTGCTGCTGTTGCTGCTGCTGCTGTTGTTGCTGCTGCTGTTGCTGCTGTTGGGTGGGCGGTGCTAGCCAGTGTGCGTTCTGCCGCTCCTGATACAGATTCTCGCGCTCCCTTCGCTGGCGCTCTTCCTCCTGGCGTGCCTTCAGCTCCACGAGATTACGAATGCGACTGGAGTTGCGCACTTGAAGAAGTCTGAAACCAAACATTAGCAATGTTTTAATTACGCTCTTGCAAACTTGCTTCAAAAATTATAAGCTTCTATAAATTAATGTAATAATTTGAAGACCTCTTTCAAATGCGAACAAAAACTTCATGTTATACTTACTTTCTCCGCCTCAAACGCTCACGCTCGCGAAATAGCTGCGGTAGCTTAGGCAGAAAGTTCTCATCGAGTATTTGGAAGAGCTCACGCTCCTTGGCGTTCGTCGAGGTCTTGAACTTGGCGGCCAAGTTCTGCCAGTCCTCCTCGGTGAAGCAGATCACCTGCCAGATGGTGCCGTTACTGCCAATGCCCTTGCTGCTGCTAGAAGCTCCGCCCGTCGAAGTGGCCGACCCCGATCCGCCTCCTCCACCGCCCGATCCCGATGCTGAGGCCGCTCCAGTAGCCTTGTCCTCGCGGTAAAGGCGCGTGCCGTAAAAGTACCAATAGCCTGAGTTCTTGGCGTCGTAGCCGAGGGGCTCCACGCGCAGACTGTCCGCCTCTAGATTGCTAAGAATGACCTGCACATCGGCCGAGTCGAGGCGGAAGTGGCACAGGTCGTGCAGGATGTGCAGGCGCTTGCGCACGGGCAGCGACTGGAAGTCTATGTCCGTGTCGAAGTGGTTCTCTGTCTGGTGCAAACGACACTGTTGGCGCAGGAACCGGCGCAAGAACATCTGATAGTTGCTGTGTGTGATTTCCTTGGCTACCGACTGTAGCGCATCGCAGCCCTTGAGCAGGCGCACAATTAATTCGGGCACTAGGGCGACCTGATCCTCATCGCTGGTACCATCGGAGAGCAGCGCCGATTCGAGGTCCTGTACAGGGATAGGAAGATCATGGTTTAATATGGATTATATTCTGTAAAAAGGCAGGGGCTTGGCACTTACCTCAATATCGATGTCGGGCAGATCAAAGGCGGAACTAAACAATGAACAGAAATGCGAAATACACGGTATCTCCCACCATGATTGAATGTCTGCAAGCGAAGAGAGGGATTAGGATTAATAATAATTATTATTTTATAATTATATCGCTTTTCAGGGGTTTATTTAGTGGAGGACTTTTCGCATT
>JAEIIO010037345.1:0-12115 GCA_018874655.1 Drosophila diplacantha | reverse complement strand
CACTCCCCCACAAGACAAAACGTTATCCACAGCTTTAAGTGTTCACTTCATTGTGTTTGATGCTTTCCGTTTGCATTATACTCTACTCTACAGTACAATACAATACTATTCTATCCTTTCCGGCTATAAACTCTATCTCTTTTTCTATGGAACAAAATTTATACCTAAGTATGTTGTACACTAAGAAAAGAAGAGTGGTTAAAAATCTGTCTTCTTTTATCTCGTTTTTTGTAAGTAATGTTTAAGTTTATTGTGTTTAGTGTACAACGTTTCAGCGAAGAGTGTTTTTCTGCCGAAGAGTTCTTACCTCTTATTTACCCCTCTGTCCAACCTCCTGTTTTGCCTCTACAGAAAACAATCAGTACGGCGGAGGACTTCCGTATGGTCATGAGGCTGGAAACCATGGAACTGCTTCGCAGCGATCCACTTCGACTTCGCCAAATATTCACCTCCCGCGTCGTGGGTAAGTTTATTAGCGACTGTCGGCTTATCCATCCATCACCATACCTCCCATTAATGTCATGCTTGTGTCGTTGTGTCCATGTGCTTTTCAGCTTGAGCAAAGTGCACAGCAAAGCCTCGAATTATTCACATGGCAATTCATCTCGTTCTAGCATTCAAATGCTGCCCATTATTTCTGGGCTGGTGGAGAAGCAGATGCCGGAATTCGGTATGTCCTCAAACGCTACTTAAAGCCGGAAGCAATTTATTAAATATTTTACTTTATGGGCACAGAGTACGGTGCCTTGCAGGAGGGCTCCCTAAGCTCCACCAACTCGGTTAATAAGTTCTGGTTGGGAGCCGAGAATCACAAGGAGGACTTGTACTTCTGGATGGCCAAGCAACAGGATAGCAAAAAGAAGCACTTTACCGAGAAGGAGCACGCTCGTCCCGCTCCGCCCAAGATGCATGGCCATTATACGGGTCAGTCTCGCAGTGGCATCATGCAGGATTCGATAAAGCTGCTGGATGCACATTTGATCTTCGAGCCCCTTCTCACGTGCTTGGGTGTGATGCCCCAGCAGATGATCAACAAGTTCTCCAACGCGGACATCTCATCGCTGGAGAACTTTGGCACCAATCTATCGCTGATCGGTACCTTCGATTCCATTCGCGTGGACATCGTGGTCAGCGAGGCGGGTGACAAAAAGAACTCGGCTCAGAAGCCAGCGAAGCTGAGCAAAAAATCAAACGGTGGTGGCAGGGCCTCCATCATGATGGACACTCCGCTTTTCCTTTGCGAGCGAGTGGGTGTGGAGCTGGAGGTCCTGAAGATGTCCGATGGCATGGTGGATCAGGCACGCCAGAGTGTCATTTATATGTCGCGGCGCCAGCTAAAGAAGCACACCAGCACTGTGATCAACTTCAGCCTGAATGTGAGGTTCATCTCTCAGCAGGTTAACATGCCGCTGTTGAGGCTGCTCCACCAGATCTGCAACATGTATCAGAATGTGAAGGACGCCCAGAATGAGTTCCACGAGCAGCCCGAATTGAGCAAGAAGAGCCAGACCAAGGACGAGTGTAGTCTGGGTAAGGATGGTCCGTGAATTTCTAAAAGCGACAACTCTCTAGTTTTACCAATCTTCTATTCCTTTCCGCAGCTTCCGAACCCACAGACATCTTACCCTTCAATTCGGTCTCCGAACGGTTCGGTCATGGCGAGAACTACTCGGACGAGCGCTACGATAAATTCAACGAAACCATGCCCACGACAATAGCCAGGCCCCGTCCTGGCGGCCTGGCACCCATCATCCAACTGACACCCTCGCCCAACGCCAAGAACCGGCCGCAGAGCTTCGCCCAGAAGCTTCGTTCCACTGGAAAATCCGTCAAGGGCAAGCTGGGCTACACGAACCTGAATGAGTCTAGCTCATCGCCCTTAAGGGACAGTCCCACGATGTCTATCCATGAGCAGAACATCCTCAAAATGTCCACGGAGTCGAAGGCCTCTCTGAACGGTGCCTGTGCTACCAGTATGAGTGGCGACTACCAGAATACCCTCACCAAAGCGGGAATGCCGACGATGGCTCCGCTGCTGGAGACACCAAACTGCTGGAAGACCATCTACCACCTGCTGGAACTGTACGGCACAATGCCAGAAACCAAGACTGTGGTCCAGAGGAGCTCTCTGAACGAGCACAAAAGTAAGCCTCCTCAGGCTTTCGGCAATGATGAAGACGATCTCGCCAGTGCTCCCACACCGGTGCCCCAGCATCGCGAGATGCATCTGGTGGACGCACCATCCCAGGAGCGAACGCGACTGATTGTCTTTGGGGTGGCAAAAATACACAAGACTCGCCTGCTGGCCACGCTCTCCGGCCTCAAGTTGGAGTCGGAGATCACCACGCTGAACAGCACGGCCACATGGAGAAAGAAGGCGCGTCCGGTCTCCTTAGAGTGCTCGCTCACTGGCCAGGTGGGCAGGGCCATGATTGTGCTGCTGGAGGGAGTGGCTCCTAGTCAACAGTAAGTTATTTTTAGAGAAGATATCCCATTCGCTCGTTCTATATATTTTTTACTATCTTAAAGGACCGTGGTAAAAGTGACTGTGGGCAAGAGCCAGACGCTCTATTCGAGCCTCTCCAAGCGGGGCAAGGACAAGAACAGCGGCCTGCTATCCATCGGAGCCGTCAACATAGACATTCCGCAGCATCCAGTGGCGCTGCATGGCATGATGACCCGCAGTTCCAAGCAATTGTCCTCCACACTGCAGGAGTTGCGAGTAAAGCGCAATTCTGGTCGCTCCACTCTACGTTCGCATACGGCCGAGGAGCCAGAGTCACCCTTCCACGCCCGCAACTCGGGGGGAACTAGTAGTGGCGGCGGAATGGCCAGTGAAATGCGAGAGCGCACTGTCTCCGGTGGCGCAGGAGCCCAACAGCACCAGCCCCACCAGCAGGCGGCTCGAAGGGCAGCCGCCTCCCACATGGCTCAGTCTAAGGCTGGAACCCAGCACCAGAACGGATTGCTGCAGCCCCTGGTCATGCAGTTCAATGTGCTCCTCCAGAGCCTGTCCATCAATGCCGCTCTGCTGCCCTCGCTTCAGGCCCAGTACCGGATGAATCATGTTAGTTCGATGGGAGTGACTGGCCAGCGGGCGAAGTTCGTCATCGATCTGCCCACGCACACGCTCAGCTTCAACACGAAGATTCAGGTGAGTTCAGTTCAGTTTTAGTTATTTATTTGTTGTAAATGCGTTGAATTGATTAACAATTGAATGGCCTTTTCTAAGATATATGAAAGGCATCTTAATGTCGCGTCTCAAGTAAACATGATAGATATTAATGATGGAAAAAGCGCGGCCACATTCTTATATAGGCTGGACTTCCTTCTTGAGCCAGGCCAAAGTAAAATCATCTCCCTCGCATGTCAGGATCGGTGCAAGGGTGTCCCAAACCTGTTGATGATAGCTATTGAGCAGCTTCACCTCCGCATCGGACAGAAGCTCCTTTTTGATCATTTTCGTTTGCTTCGGGCACATGGTGATGGTCTTGAAGGTCAGGGCTCCGCGGTTGGAGAAGTTGTGCGGCGATTGGGTGGCCGGCACTATCTGGACAATGTCCTCGACACGGATGCCAAACTCACCATCCTGGTAGAAGCCCGGCTCGTTGGAGATGAACATGTTGGCCTGAAGACCGGGGTCATCGGGCATCAGGCGAATGCCCACGCCCATGGGGCCCTCGTGAACATTTAGGAAGTGACCGACGCCGTGGCCAGTGCCATGACCGTAGTCCAGTCCCACGTCCCACAGGGCCTTGCGCGCCAGCGTGTCCAGAACCTGTCCCTTGACTTTGGCTGGGAATATGGTAGATCCGAAACTCAGTTGTCCCTTCAAGACGCGGGTGTATGCTTCCTTTTGGAACTCTGTGGGTTCCCCGAAGTGCAGAGTCCTCGTCACATCCGTTGTCCCGTCCAAGTACTGAGCACCTGAATCGCACAGATAGATCTCGTTCTTAGTTATTTTCCTGTTGGTGTCTTCCCTGGGATGGTAGTGAATTATGGAGCCATTGGGTCCCGAGGCACTGATGGTCGTAAAGCTCAGGCCCATGTACTTGTCCTTGGAGCGGCGGAACGATTCCAGCTTATCGGAACCAGAGATCTCGTCGACTTCCGCGCCAATCTCTAGCTGGTTTTCCAGCCAGGCAAAGTACTGGCACAGGGCCACACCATCGCGGACGTGACTGTTGATAAATCCCTCGATCTCCACCTCATTCTTGATGGCCTTCAGCACACAGATGGGCGTCACCTCCTGCAGTCTGCGCGATTTAGGAATCAAGGCGGTCAGGTAGTAGCTGCTGGTGGGGGCAATCCAGATCTTCGAGTCCTTGTTCGACACAGTCTTGCTGATCTGCAGGCCGATGGAATCGTAGGGCAGAACGGTTATCTTCACGTTGTTCTCCTCTTGGTGACTGGCGAAGTCACTGGGCAGCTTGGCAGAGTCCACGAAAAGCAGCAGATCGTCGTTGGTCACAATCAAATATGCGAAGAAGACGGGGTTGAAGTCAATGTCCGATCCGCGGAGGTTCAAGAACCAGGCGATCTCATCGAGGGCACTGACCACCAGGGCGTCTGCGTTCTTATCCTTCAATTGCTTGCGCACAGTTTCCCATTTCCTCTCCACCGACACGCCCGCATGCTCCAGCTTCAGGGTGATAATGGAGTTGGAGGTCCGGGCCGGTTGACCTGCCCCGCTCCACACCTCGTCGATGAGGTTGCTCTCGATGGGCACCAGCTGACACTCGGCCGAGTTCAGCTCGGTCTCGATGGGCTTCCAGACGCGGAAGGACAGCAGACGGGGATCCACGCCTACGGAGCTGCCCTTGGCCAGGTTCTTGGCCAGCCAGGCCCCAATGGAGGGCGTGGTGGTCTGCCCGTCCTTCATGAGCACCCAGTTGTCGTCCAGCTGCTTCTCCGCCTGCTGGTAGTACCGCCCGTCGGTCCACAGCAGGGCGGTCTCGGTGGTTATCACCGCCGTTCCCGCTGATCCATCGAACCCGCTGATAAAGGCGCGGCGTTCGTCGTGCTGGCACTGATACTCCGACTGGTGGGCGTCGTCCGAGGGCACTATGTACGCCGCAATGCAGGCGGAGTCCCCCACCTTGGCCCGCTGCATCAGCTCCCTCAACTTGGCCAGAATCTGCGTGGTGCTCTTCATGTCGTGGTCAATCCTAAATGGTCGAATGGAGGCACAGAAACAGAAACTTTAATCGGCCATTTGGCTCAGCTTAAGGCGATAAGATAATCAAACGTAATCGCGACTCGTATCGTTATAAATTATCGCAAAACGTATAAATGTCGTACTCACAGTGGCTGTCAAACTTTATTGTTTAAGGGAAACAGGGTGTGTGCGACGTTTATTGTTCGAACGCCGCTATTTTTTTAATTTTTAGCAATGACAAACAATTTTGCAATTATCTCACTCGCCGAAAAGCACAAAATTTGCCGTGGTGCATTTGGGACTTGGTATTTTTACACCCAGAAGGGTCACACTATCAGCTGTGCTCTGGAATTAGAGCGCCAAAATTTAAAAATACATAGAATAATGAATTATAATATTGATTTCTATTGTTTAATTTTTTTTAACTTTAATTATATTTTATGTTATATTTTTATTCAGCTTTAAAAATAATTGAATTACAATTGTAAATTTTCTAAGATTATGCAGATAATGCTTTTTAACATTATTTTCCTAAGATGTATTAATATAGTAAAATTTACTTTTCTAAATTAGAATATTATATTTAATACTTTTTAAAATTCCCCTTTTCAGAATGAAATGAACCTGCCATCGGAGGCCTGCATTGGGCTGCCACCGGTTCATGTTTTGGCGGAGTATATACCCGACCATCGGCAAGACCACACGGAGAATATCGAGGGAATCGTGCTGCGCCAAGGTGGCTACGTGAATGCCAGCGCCGAGATCGGAGAGTTTGAGCGCTGCCTGACCACAGACCTCCTGAATCATCTGGTCTTCGTTCAGAAGGTGTTTATGCGCGAAATCAATGAGGTGCTGCAGAAGGTGTACGGTGGCGAGAAGCCCGTTCCCCTGTGGACAGAGGAGAGCGGTGATAATTCCGGAGCAGTGCAGGAGTCGTCTCTGAAGCGCATCCTCTTCTCCATCAACATCTCGATGAAGCGTATCCAGCTGACGGCCACCACACCCTGCTCGTCGGCAGTGCGATTCGAAACCGGAACCTTGGAGCTGCAGCTATCGAATCGGGTGAAGAACCTGGGCGACCTGAGCAACCGAAAGCTCTTCTTCAAGGCCCACATCGATTTCAACCTATCCCTGGGCCAGATCATCCGCAATGTGATCTTCGACGAGGCTGAGCCGGAGTTCCAGCAGTATGCCTTCTTCCACACAACAATTGGCCTGAGAAATGCCTTTCAGGACGAGCTGCTGAACGAGGACAAGGAGTTGATTCTGCTCACGCTCAAGAGGCCGCTGGTCTACGTCCAGCCCATAGCAGTGGATAAGGCCATACTAGTGTGGCTGAACTACAAGAACGCATACGAGTACTGGGCCGAGAAGCGGGCTAATCTCTGTCACGAGCACGTCCAGCACAGCCAGTACAGTCAGTACTCGGCGGCCCAGCATCAGAACCAGAATCCGCAGGTGTTCGATCGCGTCGCCTTCGGCCAGATAGCCAGCTCCAACCTATCCACGCTGTTCCTCCAGCTCACAGTCGAGGACATGGGCATCTGCCTGCCCCTCAAGCAGGTCAACACCACCTTTGGCTCCCGTTCGTACCAGGACTTTGATGCGAAGGGCGCGGTGGTGATCACTCTGGAAAACACCATTATTTCGGCCTGCAACTCGGGTGCTTTGGTGTCGAAGGGCAAGTTCCAGGGACTGTGCCTGCGCTTCGCCGACGACTTCGAGACGAATCTGGACGACTGGAAACCCAACAGTGCCGAGCCCATCATGAATGTCTGCGTGGTGTCCGAGGGAACCTTCGAGGTTTGCTCTCGCACCACGGCAGCCAAGAAGGGTGAGAATGCCAAGTGGCTATTGAATGTCAAGTGGCAGATGGAGGGCGTGGACATCCACCTGGACGTAAACATTGGCAAGCAGCTGAGTTCGCTGGGTCACACCCTGACCATGCTCACAGGATTCGAGGAGGAGGAGACTCAGATGGAGTCGCCCGACAGCGACGAGGGGGATCAGAGCTGCAGGGATACATTCGTGCGAAGAAGGGGCGATTTCGACAACCTGCCAGCCTTCGTATTTGATCCCACCATCGACTCCAAGAAGCGTTCGTTCATGATGGAAAAGGAAATGGCAGAGCAGCTAAAGATCATAAACGATCTGCGCACCCTGGGCGCTTCCCACAACACAGTAGCCCACGAGGAGCGTCGACTGCAGGAGCTCCAGGCTATTTGTTACAAGTATTTCCGCCGGGACATGATTCAAAAGTGGAAGAGGCCTTCGCTGAGGCGATCTCTCAAGAACTACGGCCGCTCGCAGTCATATATCGGAGCAGGATCTTCGGTAACTGGAGTGGGAGTTCCTCAAACTCTTGACAATGGAAGCTATGCGGGCCGAAGACTAGACACCATTGCCTCCAACGACGAGATATCTAGCCTGCAGAGCACTCCAGCCTCCTGTCACTCGCGCAGTGCGTCCCTGAAGCAGACAGGCGGAGGAGGTATAGTCGGCGGAGGCATTAATCCTCTGGGTCGCGTGACCTTCACCGAAGCCATGCGCCAGACATCGCTCCCCAATGCGGACACGGACACGGAGACGGCGGACAACGAGCTTGATTGGCGCGGGGACATCACGCCCAGCGAAATAGATGTGGACGGCACCTCCGTGGAGATGCGTCGCAAGCATGGTCACGGCCAGAAACAAGCAGAACCCAACATCGATTTCGAGCTGGACATCAAGGTACTGGTGAACTCTGGAAAATGTGTACTCCACACAAAGGAAACGGGCGAGGACAGAGCCCAGGGCTACACAGCAGGGTCAGGAGCAGCGGGCAGCAGCGTACCAGCTTCGAGTGTTAAATCCCATAAACGTGAGCGGAGTATAGGCAACGATTGGGGCAGTCCCACGCCCTCGAGAAGGCAGAGGGACAAGAGCAAGCTGCGCTACAATGCCAACGCACTACTGGCAGATCTCACCATCTTCCACATCCCAGGATTGGATGTAAAACTTCACTACCAATCAAAGACGCTGGCGGATCAGGTATCTGGAGACCAAATTCCACCGCATGGTCGCCGCATGGGCAGCAAGCGAGCCACTCTGTGTGCCTGGATGACCCTGCAGAGTATCCCGGAGGAAACCATCATATCACCTCATATTCTGGAGTTCCTGGAGCAGACCCTAGAGCCCATACCCGCTCGACAGTCCAGCAGTGTT
Source organism: Drosophila diplacantha (assembly GCA_018874655.1). Classification (NCBI taxonomy): domain Eukaryota; kingdom Metazoa; phylum Arthropoda; class Insecta; order Diptera; family Drosophilidae; genus Drosophila; species Drosophila diplacantha. The sequence continues at coordinate 3,753 of JAEIIO010037345.1, read as the reverse complement.
CCCCCAACGCCCTCCCACAACGCAGCTGTTAATCTGGACATACTGCCTGCCAACTATGTGACTTATGCCTCGTTCCCTGTAGACGTTATCGTATATTTCCACATGCAACCCTCTACGTTCCGCTTCAGTTGCCTGCCCGTCTCGCGTGTGGAGTGTATGCTGCAGTTGCCCAGCCTCGACATTGTATTCAGCTCCAAGAGGAGCAGCGAGGAGGAGAGCTCAACCACGCAGCCAGGAAGTCACGCTCACCCTGAGCAGCCGTTGCCCACCGGCGGACTGAGTGTCACCGGCTGTCTGGCCGACTTCAATGTGTTCATCTTCCATCCTTACGGCGGGAAGAAAACCTCCAAAGAGACCCAGTTCTCACCTCTGAGCGATAGTGAGAGGAAGGACTCCCTGAGCATCAACGTGGAGTTTGTCAAGTTTCACATTACGCGCTGCCGCAAAGTCTACATCGAACCACTGCCCAGCTCTAAGAGATCTCTGGATCAGTCCCGAGCTGTGATCCGCTTCTCCACCATTGTGGACATTGGAAGCGCCAGCTTCAAGTACGACATGAGGAGGTTAACAGAGATCTTGGCTTTCCCCAAGGCCTGGTATCGCAGGAGGATTGTGAGGCGCCTCTTCCTGGGCGACCTTAGTGTTCACCAGCAGCAGCAACAGCAACAGCAGGGAAATGGTGCGGAAACCCCAACTGGATGCGCTCCTGCTACTCCAACTCCCAGCGAGGATGCAAGCAGGGCCAAGGACAAAATGCGCCTGGATTTCGATGCTCAGCCGCAGCAGCAGCAATTGGGACACTTTGGCGCTGTAAGAAAGCTGAAGAACCTGGGCAAGTCCTCCAGCGCCGAGTCCTCGGGAACTCCCCCGTCTGAGAAGAACCAAATCACCGCCTGGGAGACACTAGTCCTGTTCGCAGTGAACTTCACCAAGCTGAATGTGCAAATGAACATTGGCAACGTTTGCGGCAACGTGGTGTGGCTCACCAAGGACTTCCAGTCCGATGGACGACTCTCCATTGGCAGCACTGGCTACAAGAACATGTATGCTGGCATCTACCTTGGAGGATCAGCCCTCGACGCCAAGGGTGGAATAGTCGGCGGCAGCTTTGAGGTGAACAAAATCAACAAGCGATTCCACATCAAGGAGGAGGCCGGCATGGAGCCGTACCACACAATGGGACTCAGTTTTATGGCGCTGGAGCTCAGGCTAGACTACATGGGAACTTCTGTGCTGATGACGCGCATCAGCAGCTTCTCCGCTGCCATGAAGGATGAGTGGCGGACTGCTTCCCAGGCGGCAGCTGCTCCTCCATCGCATGCCAAGGATCAGGCCAGAGCTCTGATCTTTATCCATGGGGATCTCAGCTGGGACCAACTGCAGATCATGATCAGCAAGTCCACAACCGCAGATCTGCTCAAGATGTACTTCAAGCTGGAGGAGTTTTTCACACAGCAGTTCAAGTCCTCGAAGAGGGTGTTCTCTAGCCTGGAGCCGCGACTCCAAGATCGCTCTGCCAGCATCAAGAGGCGACAGCAGCACAAGAAGAAGCCGGCCAACGGAGAGCTAGTTGCCCCCGTAGCCATTCAGGGTTTGATTGGGGAAAATACCGACGCGCGTCACCATCGTCATTGGCAGAAGCCGCTGGCCCAGGCAGTTGGCCTGGTGGTGCCCTCCTTGGTTACCCGCCTGCCGCGTCATGGCAACGTCTTGGGCGGCACCGTTGAACTCCGTGGACAGAACATCTCGCTGGCCTGCTTCCACGGCATTAACTTCAAGTCCAAATCGTGGGCCCTGTTTAGCCTAAGGTCCCCCTCAATCAACTTTGCCACTGAAGCGCGACAGAACGAGGATGAAGTGCTGGTTACCCAAACCCTAACATCTTCTCTGGGACAGACGGCGGAGGTGCAGCAGCAGCAGAACCACTCGATGGCCATCGTGAGTCGCATCACGCGAAACATCATTTTCCCGCCGCAGTTCAAGACGCTGAATGAGTGGTTCCACTACGCCTTCGCCAACAGCGAGATCGACGGTGAGTTCTGTGCTTTTCATCCAAGGATCCAATGCGAAACCTCTCTCCCTGATTTCTCCCATTACTTAGCTGTGGATCGCTTCCCCATTCTGGAGTGCGAACGGGAGATCGCTTCCAATTCCATTGAGCGGACGCGGGCCTCCGGCAGTAGCAGTGCCGCCAAAGCGCAGGAGCACAACCATAACCGGGAGGTCATCTTTGCCCTGCCTAGCCTGCAGCTGCATTTCAAGACTGAGCACAAACAAGGACCAACCACCCCAGAGCCAAGTGGTGAGTTCCCTCAAGTTTAAAGTTAGCTCAAAATATAGATTTACGTCTTGATGTTGCAGAAACCAAGCCAGAAGTCTTGTGCAGCTTCATCACCGAATTCGATGACCACATCTTTGTGACCGTCGATGCGGACGCCTTCTTTTTCCTCCATGATCTCATCACCTCCTACGTGACTGAAAAGGAGAAGGTGGTAAGTAGTGATATATATCAAGGGGATTATCAAGATCTAAGAGCAAATTGTTCAATTGCCAGATTGGGGCTCAGTCGGCGAGGGCTGCGTCACCAAATCTATCGCAAAAGGCCAACCTGAAGCCGTATCTGACCGACGAGATTATGAGGGAGAAGAAGGGCGCCTCCAATACGAACCTGACTGCCCAAGGCAAGCAGATGAGTGCCAGCAAGAGCAGCCTGGATCCGCTGCAGGGCAGTCACTCGAGCCTAGCGAACGCTACCTCCAATTTGTCGGGAGCAGCGTCAACGACCACGACAGCGCCCATGACCGCAACAACAGCAACATCATCATCATCCGCCGCCACCACAGCGACATCAACTGGAGCGACGGGGCCATCGACAAGCTCCTCAAGCGACGCCACCGATGGCAAGCAGGAAAGCTCTCCGCCCAGCTTTGATCTCGAATCGTTTGTGCGTGACTGGCGGCACTTTGAGTGTCAGACGTGGCACCTGGAGCCCACAGTGCGCCTGCTCTCGTGGGCCGGAAAGTCCATCGAGCCGTACGGCGTTGATTACATCCTCAACAAGCTTGGCTTCAGCCATGCCCGAACCACCATACCAAAGTGGCTGCAGCGCGGATTTATGGATCCGCTGGACAAGGTGCAGGCCTTGATGATGCTGCAGCTGCTGCTGATGGTCCGCGAGAACAAGGTGGAGCGGGATGGCGGGGCGAGTGGATCTGGCAAGCAGCCGAACCAACGACCATCAACGAATTAACCATGACAGAGCCACACTTATGACAATTAACAATTGCCCAGAGTCGTTCGATTTAGTTTAAGCGTAGCTGTGTATAGATTTTTCACCCATGTAAAGTTTTATGTATTATTTATTATCCCGGATGACCTGACATGCTTTGAAGTTTCGACTCGTGGTATTATTTGGCCAATAAGGCAGCTTCTTTTTCTACAGTGTAAATGGTTTGCTCTCGTTCCCCTAATTTTAAGCGTATTCGTATCCTCTTTTATAGGTATAAAGTCAAGTGCTTCGTGTAATTTGCTCAATTTTTGGCGCTTTGTAACTGTCATTACATTGTTTTGTTGTTATTCCTAGGATATACTTACTATGCATCAAGAAGCAAAGCAATTGCGTTTAACTTATAAGTAGCTCTAATTGAATATACATGATAACTATATACAACCAAAAACCGTGTAAGTCTATCGATAAGTAAATGAATAAACTTGCAAAAGAGCAAACCAATAAAGAGTAATTGTTGGGGATGG
>JAEIIO010037133.1:0-10250 GCA_018874655.1 Drosophila diplacantha | reverse complement strand
GTATTGGCAGAAGTTTAAAGAGAGAGGATCTTGTGGGCTTTACAGTTATGTATGTATGTATATAAAAGTTAATCAATGGAGTAAGAAGAGATGAGTAATGGAGAGTTGCGGAGAGTAGCCGCGGAGTTATCGTTGGCAATTAGAAGCGAACGAAGCGCACCAACAGCACTTCCGTTAGCCTTGCACACCAATCAACGGGAATGAACAACAACAGCGGCCAATTGAGAGTCGTTCGTTCTTTCGCACAAGTGGACACAACACTCACACACACAGAGAGCGCCCTGTGTGACTCACTTCCAGTGCAGTTCTAGCACAACGCACTTGTTTGGCTGCACAGAGACAGAGACCGATGGAATAGTAAATGGGGATCACGATCACGATCATGATCATGAACATGATCATCGTAATAATGATGCCATCCAAGGCCGAGTAGGAGGAGGAGTTGCAAAACAAACACAGAAAAAATACAACACACACGGAAAGCGAAAGCGAAAGCGAAACGGAGACACAGACAAAGACAGACAAAGTGCATAGTTATCGCTATAGACAAGGGGATTTGGGGGGAGGGAAGGCGAGGGGGCCCTCTGCCAAGTTCTTGGAAACGGTTACTCCAAGGCCAAGAGCCGGATAGACAAACAAATGAGGCACAAAGACTAGGAGAGATATGCAACTCTTTTTCTTCTCTTGTTCCTCTCTCACTCTCTCTCTCCATCTCTCTCTCTCTTGCTCCTGACTCCATTCCATGCCCCATCCATGATTCGCGATGTTTCCATTTCTATTTCCAGGCACTACTCTTCTCCTCCTCGTTCTTCTTCTTTTTCGCTTCTCTGCCAGTTCAGTCAGTCAGTTGGTCATGAGTGTCATGTGCTAGAGTTGCAGTGTATATGTGTGTATATGTATGTATGTGTGCTTGTGGGGGACTAGGACAGCCAAAGGAGGAGGTGGAAGAGGAGAAGGCGGCGGAGTAAAGGGGGCTTCCTCTTCGTTCGCTTTTAGCTGCACAGCCATACGATCGCCATTCCTGCACTTTCGTTGACATTTTTTCACTTGCATGTTACACACTCGGTTCTTTTTCATTATTTTCTTCTTGATTTTTTTGTTGAATGTTTTTTTTTTTTCAATTGGCTAGAGTCTCAGCTTACCAAGGCGGCCTGGCAAGGGGAGGGGGGCGAAAAAACTCAGACGAGACAGCGAGGGTCGCTTTATAAACGATACTACAAAAAAAAAAAGTTGTAGTTGTAGACTTGGCTTGGCTTTGGCTCTGTTTTTGAAAGAATAACGGGTAATTTGAGACGTTGTGATGGTTAACGGTAAATTTGGCAAGCAATGACAATCCCTCACACTCTTCCCCTAACTCTTTCCCCCTACTCCAATCGCTCACCCGCATAGTGCTACAAAAATTAAACAAATTAAGAAGAAACGCGCGCAAAAAAGAAATTTAAAAAAAAAAAAAAAAAAAGGAAAATAAAGTGTGTACCCTCAGTGAGCCAGATGCGCACCCCCACTCCCTCTCCCATATCCCGCCGCCACCCATTCCAATTCCTTCCCGCCGTCGCCACTCAACAATGCAATGACATTCAGTATCCAGTCAGCAGCAGCAGCAGCAAAAGAAGCGGCAGAGGCAGAGGCAAAGGCAGAGGCAAAAGCAAATGCCCCAGTAGAGAGAGAGAGAAGGAACACGCCAAAGATCAACGGCCAAAAAATTTGCCAGTCCCGAAAAAATACACAAAACTCGGGCACACATGCATGCATGCATCCCATGTGTGTGTTTGTGTGTTGTGTGTGCAGGGCCTAAAAATAAGTCGCAACCATGGGCATGGCAGCAGTTGTTTCCAGCACTGCTTCCACACACACACACACACACCCTTCCCCTTCCCCTTCCCCATCCCATAGCTGCAGCTCCTCTCTAGGTGGAAGCTCGCACACGAGGCGACCCGAACGATCGTCGCAGCCAAAGCCGAACCGAAACCGAGCGAATCGGGAATTGCAAACACAGAGACGCGCTCGGGGGAGCAGCAAAGAGATGGGGCGGCGGGAACGGTGGGAGAGCAGGAGCGGAGCCCTAGCTCGCTCGCACATTTTTTTATCTAATAACCTTGTGCAATGTTATTAAACCCAAAAAGTTTCTTAACCTCGCCGGGCGCAGCGACTGCGCGCCGCTGGCAGAGCAGCGACCAGCTTTTTGATGAGAAATGCTAATACATACATTGTCGCTGCTGCACTTGTGTGCGTGTATGCGTTTCTACGTGTGTGTGTCAATTGATCGGGCGCCTGTGTGAGTGTGCCACATTGCGCAAAATTGTCTATAAAATTAATGAGCTGGCCACGCACACACACGCGTAGGCATACGCGTATATATATATATGTATATACATACATATGTATGTAAATGCATATTCTCAGCGTGCGCGCTGGAATTGGAATTGGAAATGACTGCGAGAATGCGAGCGAAAAGCAAACAAGCTAAGTTCCATGTAATGCGAATTAAATTGCTTCGGGAAGAGAGAGAGAAAGAAAGAGCGAGCCCTGCACTGCGCAGCTGACTTTCGCCTGGCTCGCTTCCAGCAATTGCCCTCCCTCCCTCACTCCCCTTCACATATTACGATTTTGATTTCGATTTCCATTTCGCTTTCGGTCTCCGTCTTCGTCCCCGTCCCGCCCCCCTACCCTTGGCATAGGCTTTTGTCCGCCTTTCCCACTCTACCGATCGACCGTTTCCTTTTGCAAGAGCCAGCACTTCACATTTCAATTTTCACGAATTAATTTGCTGCGCTTGCAACTTAGAAAGCACCAACCCTGCTGCTCCTCCAGCCCAGCGGTCAGCCTATTCCTATTCCATTAAAAACGCGATATGTACGAAAAATATCAAAGCAGTTACGTAGCGCTAATTCTGCCAACGTCAACTCCAATTCCAGTCCCCATGTTCCCACACGTTGTGTTTCCAAGAGGTGAGAGCACCAACTGCTAGACGGGGTGGGGGAGGGGAAAAGGGGAAATGCAAATGGCCAATTTCGGAACTGAATCCAAAACGCAGCAGAAATGGCGCAGTTACGGTGCTCTCCCTCGGTCTCACTCTCTCCCCCCCACGAGCCCCCCAACATGTTTTCGTAGACAACTTACGGCGATCATCCCAGATAGAGATGCAGCGGGTGCGAACGGGCGAGCACTAGAGGTGAATGCACTGCAAGCGTCCGTGCGTGTGCGAGTGGGAGCGACGCGGATGTCCCCCGCGCTAGAATAGAGTGCGAGTGCGACGACAGCATTATTACTCGACCGTTTGTTTGTTATTTTCGTACGGTTTTTGCAATTTTGTACAGTTCAACGTTCATTAGAGCGGTGGCGGCGGCGGCTGCGGGCCAACAACTGATTGTGATTGCAAGTGCGCAGGGGGGGGTCACTGCAGCGGACGGGCACTTATCGGGCAAAAACGCGGCGATAATTTGAAAAGCCAAACGACATTCGGCGGCGGCAGCGTCGTCACACTTTTTGGAGTTGCACAGGGAACGAACGCAAAGCCGGAGAGAGGGGAGCAGGGTAGCGGGACGCGGGGGCGAAGCCGTTGAACGCTCGGCGCAGTTCAAAGCCCCTTTGGCAGAGGCGGATGACGACAGCAGTGGCGAAAAAAGCCAGAGAATTCGAAACCGAACACACAAAAAAAATAAAACAAAAAACACACACACACCGAATCAGAATCACTTCCTCTTCCTCTTCCTCCTCTTCCCTTTGGGCAAACACTCTGCTGTAAAAGCACGAATACAAAATAACCACAAATCCGTTAACTCCATTTAATCCACGAGCGGTGCGCGAATGTCTCTGCGTTTCAAATGAAACTAACTGACGCTGGAAAATGTACGCGCCGATCTAGCGCGAAAACTATTTGCACTCAAGAGACTTGGCGGCGGCAGAGCCAGTCGGTGTCGAAACTTACATGGCTAGTTTTCCGAGCGGAGAGCACGAGCACCGAAATCACTCGGCTAGCAACTAGAGGAATAGAGATACATGGTTGAGCGAAAGAGTGCCGGTCGTCTCACTCCCACTCCCTCTGCCAACGGATGCTGCTGCTGCTGCACTCTTGCACTCGTGCAGACACTTCCCGTTACATTTGCAACTCCAATTGGAGTTAGGAGCAAGGGAAACGGGGAGCAGGCAGGTGGTCCCTGTCTAGCACTATTGGTTTCTAAGCGCGGCTGCTCCTCTCGCCCGCTCGCTCGCTCGCTCTCATCCCACACATAAGCACACACTACTGCTCGCGCATTCTCCCACTCTCAGTCTCAGTCTCGCCCTCTCTCCTTCTCTCTTGTGGGCTCTTCGACTTTGGCTCGCGAATTTGCGAAATTTTGTGCGGGGTAAACGACCGAATGTCCGACACACGATGACTAGGTTAAGGTGAAGGTCAAATTAGCGAAAATGCAAAACAACCAAAGCGCAAAAGGCGCTGCTGACGGCGCAGTCGCAGCGCACTAACAATAGAAATCAACTTTGTCAGCGCGAATGTGGGCCGAGGGGGAGCGGACAACCAAAACAAAAGAAAAGGCAGCAAAAGCGAAAACCCAAAGCGTACACAAAGCCGTTTAGTCAAAGTGGAAGAGGGAGGAGGGAATAGTAGGCATAGAAGACAGACATCAGGAGTCGGAGGGCGGAAGGTGGAAGGCAGGGAGGTACATATTTCGCAGACAGTCGTGCATTCTTCTTCTGTCTGGTCGGTTTTGCGTCTGGGTCTGGGTCTGGGTCTGGTCCTCTTCCTTCCACGCTCCTCCTTGTCGCACTTACGGATGCGATCGCCTTAGATAGGCAGAGCGAGAGAGAGCGTGCTGCTTGCTGTTTGAGAGTGTTGCCTCAACACCAGCACAGTTCGCCGCCTCTGCCTCTCTTGCTCGCAGGCAAGCAAGCTTTCTAACGCAGACCTTCTCCTTCTCGCTCGCTCGCTTGCTCACTCACTCACTGGCTCTCTATTATGCGCAACTAGCTAGGCAGCGACAGCGACGCGGGCTGCGACGGCGGCAGAGCAGACGCGATTGAACGCGAGACCTTGAACTTGGACTCAGTTTACGAGTTGAAGAATTGGGTTTTGTTTTGAATGCTCTTTCCCTGTCTGCCTCTCACTGTGCGTGTGTGTGTGTGTGTGCGCTATCTCTTGTCGCTCCTCTCCCCCTGACTATTCCAGTTCTATTTGCGCTCCTTGCTCCCTACCTTCCACCCTAATTGGAAGCAATTAGCCTAATGGGCCAATTAACACGCATTAATCAGGTGCCCTAGAGGTCCGTCTCCCTCTAACGCCCTCTGGCTGCCGTCATCTCCTACTTTTTATGCAAATGCAAATGCCAAGCCCCGTTATGCTGGACGCACACACAATGCACTCTGCATTTAGAGGGGCTTTCCAGGGGGTGGGCGCCTTTTGCGTCTAGCACTTGTCTAGCCGCACACAGACAGTCGGCACTCACTCACACACAAACACACATACACACGTTGAATGCATTCTGCACTCGTTGTAATGCTCTCCTTGCGGCGTCTTCTTCCTCCTCTCTATCTCGCTCTCCGCTAGTTTTTACACAACTTTCGCTTTCACTCCTGTGGCTGCTGCTGCTCTCTGCTCTCCCCATCCCCACGCGTGAGTGTGTGTGTGGGTTTGCATTGGACGTTAGATTTTACATTTGGCCGGCATTCGGTGGGAGCCAGGGGGCTGTGTGTGTGTATGTGTGTGTTTGTGTGTGGAAATGCGATGCGATGTGGGCGCCATAGCGTCTAGCCGGCAACAAGTGGAAAGCGGAAGGCGGAGAGTGAAAAGTGGATGTGGACTGACCTTGTTTAATGTTTTGTAAACTGTCGTAGACTTGTCACCACAGTAGTGGTCCCACTAGCCATCTCGCTTCCACCAGGGGGAACGGGAACACTGGAATGGGAATAGCGAAATGCGAATTGGAACAAACTGCTGATATTCTGAGTGCGTGCGTGTGTGTGTGTGTGCATAACTAAAACGCTTAACCTTGAAAATAGAAACCGCACACAGCAACAAGAAAGGAAAAAGCCAAAGCAAAGTCACAAAGAAATCCGCAAAAGTTTCGGACAAACAAAAAAAAAAGAAAAAAGAAGAGGAAAAGAAATAAGAGAAATAAGAAGCAAACATACAGATAGAGAAATTAGGAAAAGCACAAACAAGTTTGCCGGAAAAAAAGAATGATTAGTGACTAGAACCCGCGGGGGTGGCACACACATACACACAATATACTATATGGCTGTGTGTGTGTGCTTAGCATTTAGTTTCCAACTGAACAAACTACCGCCGCCTCTATCTAATCTCTTGCCGCTTTGCTCTTTTAGCTTTTTGGCTTTTGCAGCTTTTTTTTCTTAATTTTTTTTTTTTTTAGCAGCGCAGTCAGCCAAATAATTGCTTTTATTCAAACTCACACACATACGCGCCTGCAGCGAAATCAACTTTTTTCTAGAACTATTTCCAAGGCTGATGCCGGTGGCGAGAGGGAGAGCGCTAGCTGGCTGGCTGCCTGGCGAAATGCGGCAAACACACAAAATTTAATAATAATACAGCCAGCACAGCAACAAAAGCAACAACAATTTAGTATTTAGCCTTGAAAGTTCGTAAACACTACGACCGCACGCACACCAGCACAACCGGGCAGCGTGCACACGTACTTGAGATCTGTTATATGCAGCGCCAAATAAAAAACATAGGGAATGTAGAATATAGAATGTGGAATATGGAATATAGAATAGAGCGACAGAGCGACAGAGCGTGAGAGAGAGAGTGGCGATTTTCGGGTGGAATGATCTATTGGCCAGCAGCTCCCCCGCCACTCTCCTTCCACTTTCCCGCCTGGGGCAATCTCTCCCTCTCCCCCTCCCCGGCCGGACTTTTTTAGTTATTAGTCAGCCGGCGGCAGCGATTGCGACTGCGACTGCGACTGCGACGACGACGACGTGTTTGTTTTGTTCTATGCACAAAAATCCAACTCTAGTATAAAGGGAGACAGAGAAGGAGAGATAGAGAGAGAGGGAGAGAGAGCGAGCGAGATCGACTCTGGATTTTTGGTGTGCAAAAAAATGCTGGCCTTTCTGCATGTCTCAGTATGGTTTGCATGTGTGCGCTGCGTCTGGGAATTCTAATACGAAGGGGTTCGGTTCTTCCAGTGGGGCCCCCGCCGTCCTGCGGCTCTGCTCGCAGTCAATCCTTTGAGTTTGAGCGCGCTCTGCTCTCTCCCACTTCACGTCGCTTTTCGTTCTCTCCCCTCTCTCTCTCGCTGGCTCCCTCGCTCGCTCGATCCCGCATCCAGACGGACGCACACAGACGCAGTGCTGCTGCTTGCCGAAATTTCGGGGAATAGTTTCGCCAGTGTGTGCGCGTTTTTTTTGTTGTTTATTTATTTTATTATTTTTTTTCGGCTGCCTAATGCGCTTTTTGTGAGTGCTGGACGTCGACGCTGGCTGCGACTGCGGCAGAACCAGAAGCGGCAGCAACTGGCACGGCACTCTCTTCTTCTTTAGCGCGAATTCAGTCGAGTTTCTACGCTTGCAATCATCAAACGCAACAAACACAAAACACACGCAAATCGGACTAGTCCCTGAGATCCGAGAAACCGAGATACCGAGTTCTCGCCCCGTGTTCCCCCGAAGTGTACTTGCGTTCGGCGCATCCTGGGCTCCCTGGCGGCATCCCGAGGAGCATCGCAATGGGATCGCAATTAGTTTAGTTTAGTTTCGAGTGTCGTTCGGTCGGTCGGTCGGTCGCTCCGTCGCTCCTCGTTTCGGTTCGCTTCCCTGCTTCCAACTAACGGTCAATCTTGAGTGCATATGTATGTGTGTGTGCGTGTGCGTGTGCGTGTCGTCATTTTTTTGTGGTTCTATTTTCTTTTGTTTTTCGAGTGTCGAAATTGTACGAAATTGAAAGCCGCACAAGACAGTTGCACGACGGTTAACACAGTCATAATTAATTAGTTATTGGAACGTAAATAAGAGAATTAGAAGAAATGCCCCAAACAGCCGTTAGTTGTTACACAATCCAATCCCAATATAATCAGAGCAACACAATCCACAGCTGGAAGCAGCTCCAGCTCCAGCTCCAGTTCGAGCTTCAGCCGTAGCAGGAGTCGGGTTCCAATCAGAGCGAGCGCCGGCGGCAGGAAAGGTGAGCAGGCAACCGGAGAAACGGTGGGAACGGGATTCGCGCTACGCTCACTCACTGGAAAGCGCAGTGGGAATGGCAATGGTAATGGGATGACGTGCAATCCCGTAATTCCCATAGACCAAGACAAAGAGAGCTCGTGGCTTTGCGCGTGTGTGTGTGTGTGTATGTGTGGGTTGCTATTAATACATTGACACACTCACATACAGGCATAATAAATGGGGGAAAAAATAAGAAATGGCAAAAAATAGAAAATAAAAAAGTGCAGCACCGAGGCGCACGCCTGGCGGACTTATCTAATAGTTTTCACTTTCAATGTCGAGCGAAAGCTCTCTCTCTTTTAGCGCTTATCTGTGCGAGCGGGTGATGCGCCCTCTCTCTCTCCTCTCTCTCTGTGTTTTTAATAAGAATTTGGTGTTTCGGTTTCGATTTCGACTCCGATTGGATTCTGCATGTTTCTGCAAGTTGTGCAGATGCGTCTCCACTCTCCACTTTCCACTCTCCAATAATACCTAAGCCTGTAATCTGCTTAATTTTACAAATAAAATTAAAACAAAAGAGAGAACAAAATTTGGAATCATTGAAATAAATTAAAAATTGTATTCTGCATTTTTTGTTGTTGTTCCCCAACACAAGTGTGTTCTTGTTATACTCGCATTTGTTATAATTTCGTTTTTTCCCCACTTTGCGATGCGTTTGCTGTTTTCTTTAGCCTCTTCCTCAGCTTTTTTGTTGTTTTCTTTTTTATATACATATATAATTTTTTTTATGGGTTTTTTGCATTCGTTATAAATTTTTTGCGCCGTCTGCTCGAGCCGTCTGCTTCTTCTTAAAGCATTTCGCGAGTGCTAATTGTCGTCTTGATAGTTTTATTTAATTCTGATTCTGATTCTGATTCTGATTCGCCGTGTGACATAGAAATGGGTTTTTGCTGCCTGCATTCGTCGCCGCCGTGGTTGACATTTTAAACTGCATTTGTTAACAATTTTCGAACATTTCGCATAGTTGCAAGCGAAAAGAAAACAGAGAAAATAAAATATAAACAGAATATAAAACAGAGCAGAAAAAAGCCATGGCAAAGCAGAAACAAATGCTTCAACAACTTTTCCGCGGGCACAGCACGAATCCCCGGGAGCTGTCTCAGTCTCTGACTTTTTTCTGATCCATTTTGTAATCCGATTGCGACTCGAATTCTAATTGTTTTCTCTTGGATTTTTCCATCTCCCCTTTTTTTACACGTTTGCAGTTAAGTAATCACTAAGTGAACAAGCACACACAGCCCAGGAAAGTACTAGTACAACATCAACAACTATTCAACAACAACTATCAACAACAACTTTCAACAACAACAAGAAGAAAAACAACAATCAACCAACCAAAGAGCATAAGCCAGAAGCCAGTAGCTGCCACTGAGCTTTCTGTCCTTCCCAAAGGACAGGAACCTGGCACACAGGCACCCACAAGCCGCCAACATACGCAAGAAGGTGACCTCGAAGAAGGCCAGCGTTGTGACGGTTGACGACGATCACAACAACAATAACAACAGCAACCATAACAACGACCACAACGCTCGGCAGGCAATCAACAATACACCAACACCAATCACTCCAACACCAATTACTCCAGCTCGTACACCCACGCCCGCTGATTACCAGGATCAGGATCAGGAGCAGCAAAAGCCACAGTCACAGCAACAGCAACAGCATCAGCATCAGCATCAGCATCAGCAGGACCTCCAAGCAAGCGACATCAACATGGACGATACACAGCACTTTTGTCTGCGTTGGAACAACTACCAGAGCAGCATCACCTCGGCCTTCGAGAATCTGCGCGATGACGAGGCGTTCGTCGATGTGACGCTAGCCTGCGAGGGCCGGAGCATCAAGGCACATCGCGTCGTCCTCTCCGCCTGCAGTCCCTACTTCCGCGAGCTGCTCAAGGTGAGTCTGATGTGTACATTCTATAATCTATCTATAATATATAATATAATATGGATATAGCTTGGGGTTCTAGCAGGCATGAACTTGTTTTGTGGAGGAGACATGCCTTTACTAGGTCTGCAATTAAAAAGGGTTAAAAATATAAATTGCTATGGTTTATTTATAGAGTTATCTTT
>JAEIIO010037090.1:0-12351 GCA_018874655.1 Drosophila diplacantha | reverse complement strand
ATCAATACTTTTTCGCGGTGCGCAAATGCTCTGGGAAGTGCGGAACATCGTTAGCTAGTATAGTTAGAGCCATTAGGGCCAATGACTAGTGGCTAGTGGCGGTAGTAGAGCTTTTCAGTTAATTAGCATGGCCAACCGGTCGCGTATTAGAGAGTTTAGGAATAGAAAAAATTAAAGCCGTGTGTGTGTGTGTGTGTGTGGATGTAAGGTAGACAAGTAAAAGTTGGCAATGTTGATCAACTGCTGAACGGCCTCTGCCGGCGGAGGCGCGGCAGAGCGGGCAATTAATGGTGCAATGGTCAAGTGTAGGAGCGTCTTACAAGTTTTGGTGCTGTAATCAGTTCTGTCAACTTAACTGTGTACTTTGGAAATCTAGTGATTTTCGTTTCTTGTTTTGTTCTGGCTTTTTATTCGCCAACTCTGGAAGAGGAGACAGTGCCAAGGAGAGCGCACTCTTTCACCTCTCTCCATCCTTTATTAATTACAGCTGGAGAGCGGCCTGAAGCAGAACGCCCGGTACGGCGGCGGGGGCGAGGAATGAGTGGAAAGAGAGAGGGTAACCGAATAATGCACGGTCAGCATGAGAGAGTTCATTTACCGTTGGTTGGACAAAATGCCGAGTGCAATTACTCCCATTTATATTCTTTCTCATTTTCCCATACCTTTCCAATTGCCGCGTGTTTTTCTTTTGCTTACCTGTGCAACTTGTAGATGAAGAGAACGAGGAACGAAATGTAGATGAGGGCCACGAAGACCAGTGGCAGCAGAAAGGTGACGATTAGTGGGGTCAAGAAACGATAAAGCCATAGTGAATAATCCAGATCGATGTACGAGGCTAGAGGAAGAACCAACGAAAAAACGAAAAATAAAGTCAAATCCGCCGGAATATGACTTAAACAAAAATTCGAATTTCAAAATTATATTACTCACACAAAAGGCTCTGCAGTGTTTTAAATAAATTCTCCAGAAATTCCATTCTTACGGGGTTAGAAGGTGTGGGGGCCTTTTTCGATATTTCTTCACTTGATTTTCGGACTGTGTTCACGTTTCATTTGTTATTCTTGTGCACACACAACAACAAAATACAGAAAAAATGAATCGCTTTGGCCTGATTTTCACTTGAAGCTTTACTTTCTTTCCCTCTCTTCTGCGCTTCTTGCATGAATTCTTGTTGCTCTTTTGCTTCCTATTTTGTGGTTTGTTTTTGTTTTTGCTTATTTAAATTGGAATTCAGGTGCTTCTGTGTGTGAGTCTGTGTGCTGGGTCGCCGCTGCCGTTGCTGCAGTTGTTGTTGTTTTTGTCTTTTTATTTAATGAAAATTGAATATTTTCGCCGCTCTACGTACATTTATTTTATTGGCTATAACTTCGAGTTGGTGCATTGTTATTGGCCTTTGTTGTTGTTTGTATCGGTGCGGAATGTAAACATTAGCGAGGCGCGCCACTCGTGACAAAAAAAAAAGACAACCGCCGCCGTTCACAGTCAGCTACATAGTGCGCGCCGCGTCGTTTAGGTTAATAATACTACGAAGTTATCTTATTGTTCTTTTATTTCATTTTTGTTTCTTTTTTCGTTCCTTTGGCTCACATTCCTGGCACCTGGCAACGCCGGCCCAGCTGTTCGCAGATGGACCGGCGTTGCCAGCTGTTTATGGTGATAGCAATGAACCTACTATCACACAAATCAATTTCAATAAGGATAACGGGCCTCACGTCAGCTATTATTATTTCGTTATTTTGGATAATGTATAATGAATACGACAGCCTTCTTTAATTTAAAGAAAATTACAAAGGGCTACGAATAAAATGTACATGTCAAGTATGGTGAATACCAACAGTATCTTTTTTCTACAATGAAAAGTAATAAGAATAATAAAATTATCGGATATAAACAATTTGAATGGTAAAACTGTTGCGCGTCACTATTTTATCAATCTGGCATCGCTGGATGATACCCAAAATGTGGATTTTTATAATAATTCACTGTGGTCACACTTTCCCTTCGAAATGTCAAGCATTTTCATTTTCCTTTTTAGTTCGGCATTACTTTGCTGAATTTAAAATGGGTGAGTTACTTAAACTAATTGCTGTAAGTATTAGACCATCTAACCAAGCTTTGTATTATTCAGAGAATTTAAAGCTCCATGAGGAAATCAAGGAGTTGAGGGCATTAGGCCAGCACTACGAAAAACAGTTGAAGCTGGCTGGCATCGAGCTGAGCGACTTTTCGGAGGATGACATGGCGCTCCTTGACAAATGCGTTGACTTCGCTGTAGATTCCCACATTCATGACTTAAGCTTGAACTATTTGCGCGACTTCTACTGTGCCAAAAAGAAGGACAGCATCGAGAACAAGCTAACCAAGGCAAAGCGACAGATAGAGCTGAACAAGGTGATGTCGGACATTGCCGAAACAGCCCGTGATGTAGCCGTGCTTGAGCGGTAAATGGAGAATACTGAATCCCTCGCCCGGCTCTGTGATTAAACATTTATTATATCCCATTTCAGCTACAAGTCTGCCGCCGAAGAGCGTTTGATTCCGGAAAGCGAGGTTTTGCAGAAGACTAACGCACTGCTTGCTACCAAACACGGCTTATTGGACAGACAGAAGGGCTTTGATACACCGAAGGACTTAAACATTGAAGGCATCATCGATAAGGTGGACTCGCTGGACGGGCGCTAGTGGAGTCCCCTCGTTAACAAAAAATTGCTACAATGTATTTACTCAAACAAACTTTTTACATTAACGCAAATGGCTGCAACATTTCATAGACATTTTGAAATTGCACCCAAGGATCTTGATCATTATTGAAAACACAACAAAAAAGCATTAACACAAAAAAAAAGCATCAACACAAACAAAAAAGCATCAACACAAAAAAAAGCATCAACACAAACAAAAAAGGATCAACACAAAAAAAAGCATCAACACAAACAAAAAAAGAAAAACAAATATAACTCAAGTAGTTCGTACTGACTTCTTTCTCTTTCATTCCGTTGGCATTCAGATGTGTTTATCGATATTGCATTGCGCGCCCAAAAACAAACCTTAAAATCAATAGAAACCACAATCGACTGTTATCGATTTGCCGTCAGCTGATAATTCACGAAAATAAAAACAAAAATAATTCGAAAAAAATCAAAACAAGCAAAAAGTAAGCGACTGTTGAAATAAATTAAAACACGCAACTCTTTACACAACCCTTTATTATTTGTGTCGAACCCCCCAAATGGATCACGCCGCCCTCAGCTCCCGCCCCAATCGACGCCGAAAAGCAGCAATTTAGATTAGCATTAGCGAGGCGTTTATTTTATAAACAACGGATAAGACTGTGTATCAGCGCTGGTATTAATATTATTATTGTTATTGTGGTGATAAAAGAAACAACAGCGGAGCGACAAAGAGACTACTGACTGACCTGTCATTGAATAAGCCCCGCATTTTGCTTTTGTTTTGGAGTCCCCCAGTTCTCCATCGTCTTTCGAGTCGTTCGCAGCGCCACCACCGCCGAAGCGTGTTCCCTTCCTAGTCGCCACAATGTGCGTGATATTCTTTTGTGCGGACGCCAGCCCGTTGCCAGGAGGCTACAAGCTGATCCTGGCCTCCAATCGGGACGAGTTCTTCGCCCGGGCCACACAAACGGCAGCCAAGTGGAGCAATGCCGGTCATGTCTACGGGGGTGAGTGGACACCTCCCTCTCTTCTTGGGAGCTTCATTAACATATATCCCCTATATGTATATATTTCGCAGGCATTGATCTGGAGCCGGGACGAGAGGGCGGCACTTGGCTGGCCATTAGCCAGTCCGGCGGAGTCTTCAAGGTGGGCGCTTTGCTCAATTTGACCGGCGAGCCCAAGCCACGCGATGCAGTTGGTAAAACCCAGATCATCAATTTAAGCCATTCTCCTTACTAACGACCTCCTCATTCGCTCTCATATTTGGCCTGAACTAACTTAAAAACAAAACTTTCACAAAATGCGACAAAAAAACCGACTTTCTCTCTTCTGTTTGAAGCGCACAAGAACATTTTGCAGCCGCATAATCACAACAACAGCAACAACTGCAACCCCAGCAGCTCCTCCACCTCTTACTCCTCCTCCAGCAACAACAACAACAGCCATTTGAGTAAGGTTCATCCAAATAATGAGCATTTCTTACTAGGTCGCGGCATGATCGTGGCGGACTTCGTCACGGAATCCGACGAGGAGCACAGCATCCTTAGCTACAACAAGAGGCTGCTGAAGGACTGCACCAAATACAGTGCCTTTAATTTTGTGTCCATTGAAATTGGGTGAGCTTTGTTCTGCTAATCATTTATTTATTTAATTTATTTGTGATGGCAGTAAGAGAATATTTCATAGGCGTACCGATGAGAATTTACTGTGCTTGTCTTCTGTCGAATCTCGCTTTGTGTGGAGTAATTCTAGTCGAATCTTGTATATAAAATACGACTTTGATCGATTGGCTTTCGAGTGAGCCATAAATTGTCCAAATTGCCTGCAATATATTGTATTATAAAGATAGGAATAGCAGGGAGTAATACCAAGTTCTGGGTTCTCCCCCGAAGCAGCAACTGAGGAGAAACGTCCTAAATATAGTCCTACCAAGAGCAATTAAATTTTGAAAACTAAAGAAACTCCTCTTAATTTCAAGTAACTCCACAACAAAATTGTATTCAAATAAGTAATAAAAAACATCTATTAAATATAGTTATTTGTCTAAAAAACATGAGCAATTTACCATCCTCTGAGATCGCTAGCTTTCCACTACCATTCTTCTATGTTTCACACTTTGCCTGCAATGTACAAGCAATTGTGCTAAGTATTTTTTGCTACAAGAAAATATAAATTTTTTAGAGTGTTGCTTATTTGTATTCCCACAAAAAATCTGATGAGAATTTTGGAGTTTAAAATGTTACTAGAACTTCTAATATCTTATTTATTTCCTCCGCACAGACCGTCTGCCGTCCAGCCCACCGCCCGCGTCCAGCTGCTGAGCAATGTGCCGCCCACACTGGAGGATTACCACAATGGCCAGTGCTATGGCTTCGGCAACAGCCTGCCGCACACACCCTTCGCCAAGGTGCGGCACGGCCAGGCGGAGTTCGAGGCGATCGTTAGGGAGCACGGCGGAGCCAGTGTGGACACCCTCGCCGAGCATCTGATGAAGCTGCTGAAGAACACACACAAATTCTGGCCAGATGCGGAGCTCAAGAGGCGGGCACCCAACTGGGGCGAGGGCCTGAGTGCCCTCAATGTCCACATCGGTGATCATGCGTACGGCAGTCGCACGCACACCGTGATCCTGGTGGACAGCGACAACAAAATGCATTTCATAGAGGAGACAATGGCAGGGTTAGATCCCCAGGGCGAGTGGCGGAAAACGCACATAACTAAGGACTTCCAAGACTAGCACCTACAATGTCTGAAAACTATCAGGAACCAGCATTTGTACAACTAATCTGTATTGGTGACACTGGCATTTCGCGATTAAATCGCCAACAATAAATAGCCATAGATACTTTCGAGATTTAAAAATGGAATATATAAATGATATATTTCAATATTTCACACGTGGGTGTGCTCCTACATTTCCCTTTAAGCAAGTATCATCCTCGATAAGAGACGCAAGCACGATTGTTTTCCTTTCATTTTTAATACATCACTGCGTCGTCTTCATTATATAATATTTGTTTATATATATTTTTAAGCAAGGTAACAGGGGTGGGAGGGTAATCATCCAACGTCTCGCCAGCTTCAGTCATCAGCTTATCATCCGGCCTATTATCTCTATAGCTTTATGATCCAGTTAGTTGGAAGGCCAATGATTCCCCCAGTTCTCCAGCCTATTTGTATTTCTTGGACACACGACCGCCGCCCCTTCCGCCGGTCTCGGCGCCTCCTCCGCGTAGAACGCTCTTAAATTTTCTCGAGTTCATTGAACGTTTCCTGGGAAGAGATTATGATGCGATTACACTTATGACAACGGCATTATGTGTGATTCGGAAGACCCACCTCTTGTTGAGCGTATTCCTGGTGAGCGGTATGTACGCATAGGGGTCCAATTGGCCGCGCTTCTTCATATCTCCCTTGGCCTTTTTGCTGGCATATTCACTGCCCGCTGTTCGGTTGATGGATTTGCCCGATTTTCCCGATTTCATGGACATGGCATCCGTATTTCCAGCTGCGCCCAGCTGCCGATGAATGCCCTTGCCACCACCACCACCAGCAGCAGCACCGGCGGCAGTGTAACGACTACTGGCTGTTGTCTTCCCGGATTTCATGCTCAGAGCATCGGTGGCCTTGCGCTTTCGCTTGGCGCCAGCACCCACTGATTGGTGCTGTAGTTCCTCCTCGTCGCTGGAATCCTCCTCCATGCCACGCTTGGCCTTTGGCTCTTTGGAATCGTCCTCCATGGAATCATCTTCGGAATCCGAGGAGTCGGAATCGCCTGCACCCTGGCCGCGCAGGGCCTTGTCGCTGATGATCAGGCGGCCATCGTCGGCCGTCTTGAAGCCACCGTTGGGCAGCTGCGGTTTCTGCTTGAGGCTCTTGGCGGCGGCCACCGTTTGAGCAGCAGAGCCACTGGCTGCAAAATAAAGAGAGATTAATTAGGAGCAGAGAGTAATCCAGCGTTTGAACTTACTCAGCACATTGCCAATGGACTTGAGATCGGCCAGATCGACAATCTCGTCGGGGTCCTCGCGTATGTAGGTGCTCTTCTTCGGCTGCTTGGTTTTGTTGTTGCGTCGCTTGCCTGCTCCGCCGCCCTCTGCCTCCTCTGCATCCATCTCGTCCTCGGGCAGATCCGAGTCCGAGTCAGCCAGAATATCATCAATGCTGTGTGAGGGTATATAATGCAATATAATCATTGATTGATTCCCTCTAAGGATGCTTATTGAGAGGATATTCCACTCCTACTCACGTATAGCTCTTCTGCTCTAGATTGCCGCCGACCAGCTCCTCATCGGAACTATCCGCCTGGGCCTCCTCGTTCAGCTTCTTGCGCGTATCCCGACGCATCTGTTTGCGTATCTTTTTGAGCCGGCGATGGGTGATGTCATCGTCGCCGGGCACAAAGCGTGCCAGCTCCTCGGTGGTGAAGCGCTTGCAGAGCTTCTTGAGGAAATAACCGATCTGTATGCGACAATAGCGCTTCGTATCCTTGGTCATGGCGGACAAGGAGCGCATCTATCGAAGAAGAAATACATATGAAGTTCAATTTAATCTTCATTTTCAGCTGATGGAACTTACAATCGTCTCCAGATGATTGGACACCAGGGGTATGGGCATCACCTTGATGTAGGTGATTAGGAAGGCAACGGCTGCCTCCGACTGATTGCGCGACTTTTGGACCAGGAACACCGAGACCTGCTGCAGCACAAACTCCAAGGTGGCCACCGTCAGGTGCTGGCCCTGCTGCTGGATCACGGTTCTGAAGGCGAGGATTGTGTTCGTCACCAGGGATTCGTCGCCGGTAAATCCGGCCGTTAGAATATCCACAAAATCATTGATTTTGCCCGCATCCTGATACAGTTGGGCAATGAATTTAATTAGCTGCTCGGCCACAGACTCCTTGCGTGTGCTGAACTCCTTGTAATTGAGCACGGCTTCGGGAATGGCCTTCATCACCAGCTGATCGTTGTAAGCGAGATTACTGCGGCAGTCCAGGAGGGATTTAAGGCAGCTAAAAACGAGCTTTCCGTAAAATAAATGGAAAATAAATAATATTGCTAAACTTACTACAAACGCGAGGCCTGGCACACGTTGCAGCTGGTGTTGAATGCCTCCAGGAGTATTTGCTGCAGGGCTTGGCTATTCTTGCGCGTAAACTTCTGGCAGGACGCCTGCTCCGAGGTCACTAGCTCGCGCAGGAGTCTGAAATATTGGAAAGATGAACTAATTGAATTCAAATTTAACAAAGAAACACTCACTCGTATATCCTCCTCTGCTGCTTCTTCAGCTTCTGCTCGTCCTTGGCCACCAGCTTGGACTTGTCGTTCCTCAGAATGGGTGCCATGTGCTTCTCGAAGTACGCCTCGATGGTGCGGCACTTTTGCACCCGCACAATGGCGGCATTAATATCAAACAAGGCATCGTACTCAAAGCTGGCCACCGCACTCGCTGCCAACTGGGACTGGGCGGCCTCGAAGAGCTGCAGCTGCACGTCGGTGGGCGAGCGCGATATATACAAACGTATCACATCAAGGAGCCGCTTCCGCTGGTCCGCCTCGTAGGTGCCCTTAGGCTTTTGGGTGTAAATGTTGAACAGGCGGGGCAGAAAGTTCTTGGCATACAGGCCAATCGCCTGATGGCACTCCCGGCTCTGGCCCTCGTCGAGCAGTTCCATCAGGCCATCGTAGATGGGAGCCCTCAGCTCGGGACACTGATCGAGGGCAGCGCCCAAAGTGGGGGCCAACTGTCGCAGATACTCGGGATCCCTGGGCTGGCGACAGAAGCCGGGAAACAGGCCCCACAACTGGCAGCACAGCAGCTCGTAGATGTGCGCCGAGGCGTTCGATGTCTTGTCCTGCCACTTCACCTGACAGTCCAAGGCCAGGGGCAATATCTTCTCCATGAAGAACTGTAGGCTGGCGCCGTTGGCACCCTCGCGGAGCAGCGGCAAGATCCAAGAGCGCTCCATCTGCACGCCGCCGCTCTTGGCGTCCGCCAGAGGTACCGCTGTGAGCACTACCTCCGGTCCCAGGGCCTTGATGGCACTGATCAGCGTATGCTCGATCTGCAGGCGATGGCTGCTCTGGGTATCGTAGCGCTTGACTATGGTCTGCAGGGATGGGGTTAGCTCCTTGCTGCAAAGATCGTGGTTAGTACATTCGTATCTCTCGCTCCGTCTCCCTCTAATTCAAGCCAGAAACTCACCCAAAGTGCTTGCCGCACGCCTCAAAGACAATGGAGAATATGAGGATCACATATTTGGAGATCTCACCGAATGGGGCATTCAGCACCTTGTGCAACGACTCAATTATCCTGGCCACACTCGGGCGATTCCGCTGCACCACCTCCGGGTCCGTTGAGCTACAGGCCGTGGCCACACAGTCCTGGAGCAGCTCTTTGATACAATTCGAGACACCGACCACCAGCTCCGTGCGGTCTGATAGCCACAAGTCCGTGGTGCAGACGTCAACCAGACGCGGCAGCGCCTGCAAGCACAGGTCCAGCTGCAGCGCAGCCAAATGGATGTGACCCTCCTTTAGGACCGTGATCCAGGCCAGCATCTGGCGGACATCGCTTCGATCCGGACGATACTCATGGATGGCGGCCAAGAGCTTGGCGCAGAGCGAAGCATTCAGATTGGGGCTGCGGGTGAGGAAGAGAGCGTGCAGCACCTGGAAGCAGTTCGTACGCACCAGGACATTGGCAGCCGTCATAATGGACAGCAAATGCTCGCACACATTGCGTATTTCCTCTGTCCGGAAGCCGGACAGTGTGTCCTTGAGCAGGGCCAGTGTGTACAGCACCGTGGTCTGGGCATTGGCCAGCACCTCGGGCTTGAATTGGGCGAGGCAGAACTTGGTCACACGGCTGCTCGCCGGATGGTGCTTCACCTTGGGCGGCTCCTGCTCCTTCTTCTCCGATGCATCCTCTTTTTCTTCGATGGCTTTCACTGGCGGCAGCATAAAGCAACTGCCATGGATAATGGACACCACTGCATGCTGGGCTGCCTTGCGTATCTTGTGTTTGGAGTGAATGCTGAACGCTAGCAAGGCATCGAAGTACTTGAAGGTGGAGCTGTATGTCCATGTGGCATATTCCTGGGCACGCAGCAGCACAGAGAGGCAGCCAACAATCTGGGAATATGTGAAAATCAGACACAACAACGTTGAGGATCGCCCTAGGAACTCACATAACGAATGGCAGACTGATTGCTGGACTCTATAAATCGCTGGAGCAATGCCTGCAGCGTGTCTGCGCTCTGGGCGAAACGTCGACGCAACACTGGCGTCGGCACGGACTTAATGCCCATGGATAGCAACGATACACCGGCTATAATGTCACGATCCTCCTTCGCCGCCTCGATCTGTTCCATGAGCAGCAGGAAGTACTCTGTGGACGTTTCACCGCCACCCCTCTCGCGTATTATTTCCGTAAGGGCACTGAGTATGGCCAGCATTTCCTTGTGCAAGTCAGACGAGGCACGGAAGCCGGTGAGCAGCTTCTTAAAGCTCATGTTGCTGCAGCTGGTGTAGTTCGAGGCGAAGGTCTTAAAAGTCTGAGCGGTGCCGGAGGGCGCCGTTCCCGTACCGGACATTCCTTCGTCGTCGTCATCGTTTAGGTTGAAGCTCATCAGGCTGCCGGCCACCTCGTTGACAGTTGTGGTTTCCGCATTGTAGGCCTGTCGCTGCTCGTGCTTATGCACCGCCTCCATTGTTAGGCCAGTGGGCGTGGCAGCCGCTAAATGAGTAAGACAGGTATTGGCCAAAATGCAAAGAAATGGGTAAAAGAGTGCAACTCACATAGACTCAGATTGGGCTGAAAGAAGCGTGATTTCGCCTTCAGGCGATGCTTCATCTGGTCGGGATTGGAGACGGCCGACTGGCCCTTGGTCCATGTTTTGCCCTTGCCATGGCGCTTCAGTTTCGATCGGAATTTGCCCATGATCCACGCGAGAAATGCTCAAAATAAAGAACGCAACAATTTTGTCCAAACAATACGGAAATCCAACACGTGCGCGGCTAGAGCTGGCAAAAACGGCTTTTGATAAGTCTTCTGGCCTTATCGCTTATCGATTTGTTCACCTGCTGAAACAGCTGATTGTTTGCCTATCGGAGTGGGTGTCTGAGCTAGGACGCTTTTGTTTGCGAATTACTTGTTTTTGTTTATTTTGCTATAAATATAAATATTTTACAGTGAGCTTTGTGCTTCCTCACAAAATTAATTTTTCAACTTACATTGTCCCAAAGACAACGGTCGATGTCGATTCTCCTTACTTTGTTATCGCCTATCGAGAGTATGTGTGTGGCATCAGCTGAGCTGTGCTTTTGTGTGCGTAAGAGTCAAAAGTCGGGGAAATCTAAAAGTAAATGCAATTATTTTCGCGCAAAACAAGGAGGCGCGGGCGTCGGAAAACAAGGCGGAAAGTAACGAGGCAGAAAAAGAACCGAGACGGCCAGACACACACATCCGGCAGATCATCACCGCCAGAATCAGAATCACCGCCATAATAGAAGCAGAAACGCTTGGCAGAACAATGACGAGTCGCCAGCGAACGGTGATTATATTCAAATCCGAGTCGGACAGTAGCGATGTTTACGCGGAAACCCTGGAGAAGCACGACTTCAATCCGGTGTTCATACCGACGCTGAGTTTCGGCTTCAAAAACCTGGAGCTGCTGCGCGGCAAGCTCCAGACGCCAGACAAGTATGCCGGCATCATATTCACCTCGCCGCGCTGCGTGGAGGCTGTGGGGGAGTCCCTGAATCTCGGGGAGCTGCCCGGCGGATGGAAGCTCTTGCATAACTACGCCGTGGGCGAGGTAACCCACAATCTGGCCCTGAGCACATTGGACCAGCTCTTCACGCACGGCAAACAGACGGGCAATGCGCGGGCTCTTGGCGACTTTATCGTGGACACCTTCGATGGATCTCGGGATCTACCGCTGCTGCTGCCGTGCGGCAACCTTGCCACTGACACCCTGCTTTCCAAGCTGGCGGAGAATGGATTCTCCCTCGACGCCTGCGAGGTGTACGAGACGCGGTGTCATCCCGAGCTCGGGCCAAATGTGGAGCGAGCCCTAGCCACCTATGGCGAGTCTCTGGAGTTCCTGGCCTTTTTCTCGCCGTCGGGCGTCAACTGTGCCCAAGAGTACTTCAAGGCGCACAACCTATCGATGGACAAATGGAAGCTAGTGGCCATTGGGCCCAGCACCAGGCGGGCCCTGGAATCTCAGGGCCTGAAGGTCTACTGCACCGCCGAGCGGCCGACAGTGGAGCATCTGGTGAAGGTGCTGCTCAATCCGCAGGACAGCAGAGAGCGGCTGCTAAAAGAGCGCGAAAGGATGGCGGCCCTAGAGAATAACAATTAAGAAGAAACCGTAACCCTAAGTCTGTAGAGAATCCGGAGAATCATTAGTGGGATGAGTACTCTCCTTTAGCAAAAAGCTAAGATTTAAGGGCATTAGATGTAAATTTAAACACTCGTAATTGATCTAATTAAATTTATAAGCTCACTGTATGGAGAGTACACAATGCACTATTATTTAAAATTATGAATTAGAGTCCCGACATAGCATAATCCCAAAAAGACACTAAAAAAGGAAAACCAAGAGACTAAACTAAACTATATTTATTTATTTTGTTTTTCTTTTTTGTATTGACCTCCGAACGAGAGTACA